>PVIJ01002235.1:0-167058 GCA_004024925.1 Scalopus aquaticus | reverse complement strand
GGGAGGTAGGTGGAGAAAGAAGATATTGCCGCCACCGAAGGCGGAGGAGGGGAGGACGGCCAAGAGCCACGCCGCCGTGTGCCCAACGGTCGGTGTCCCCGGCTGAGGCAGCGCGGCCGCAGCAGCCCCGTAAGTCAGTGGCGCCTGCCCCCTCTCCCCGGGCCCTGGCGCCGCAGGGCTGGTCCCCCGGGCTTTGTGTGGCGGCCTCGGTGGGAGCAGCCTGCCGGCGGGAAGGCGAGCGAGGCCTGCGGGGCGCCCCGGGCGGCCGCGGCCTGGGGACCGCTCGCACAATGCGGGGGGGCGCCGGAAGGGGGTGTGCGCCCGGCGGGGGGTGGGCTCGGGCCTGCCCGCTTCCTTCCCTCCCCCACGCTCCTGCCTCGCGGCGCTGGGGCCCCCGGGCTGCTTTGGCTTTCCGCGCGCTGGGGGCTGGAGACCGAGCTGTCCGCCCGGCCGGCCTTGGATTCGGGCAGGGGGAGAGGCCGGGTGGCTCCGGAGAAGCGTGCGAGTTGGAAGTGGGTGAGGAGGAGGCAGTGGGTTCATGGACACAAGTGAGGGGGTCCTCGCGAGGGCCCGAGGGTGTGCAGGAACAGCTCGCCGTAGGCAGGTGTGGGTGCGACAGGCAGCGACCGGGGTTCGACTTGTTAGGTGCCTTGGGTAAGAAATGTGTTTTTGTTACTGGAGCAGATTTCGATACTCAAAAAATATGTAAATTAAGTCCACAGAAAGGATTACACGTTTCCGATGTCTTAGCGATAGTTTTGCATTTGAATTGGGCCAAATTGGGGGAAAAGGATTCAAAATTTTATACCGAAACGCGCGTGCTTCTGAGGGCATAGCGAGGGGGGAACCCACTTTTTAAAAGGCTTTTATTCTAATATAGTTGATTAGGTGCAATAAGACAATCAGGTCAGTTGAAATCAGGACTTAGTACTTAAGGAAACTGGTGACAGATTTTATTTATTATAAAGGTTTTTAGGGAAACCTTTATGAGAAAAATGGCTTTTAAACGCTTAAGAGAAATGTAAGACCTGTAGAGGTATTGTATGTCAAGAAAAGAATTTTAATAAAGGGAGTTACCTACGAATTTCAAAAAGCTTGTTTACTGTTTAGATTCGGGTTTAATAGGTGACTCTTCACCATGTGACCTGGAGCCTTGGAGGATGGTTTGAGGCATTCTGGCTAGGAATCCTGTTAAAAATATAAATATTTGTAATTGGCTAAGTGTCTCTTCTTAGTCTTTTAATAGCCTGCTTCTAAAAAATGATTTGTTTCAACTGCACTGTCATCAGAAATAGTTGTTGACATTTTCCTTTCTGCAAGTGTGTCTGTAAAAGTCCAATTTTGGGTGAAATTGAGTTGTTTAGAATTTTCGTTCTGTGTCCTTGAGGCCAGTTTTTGTAGGCAGAAAAGGTTTACTCTAGTAGAAAAGTTAAAACTGTGTGTGTCCTGGTTTATTAGTCTTTTAATTCAGTTTTGGGTTTTTTGCACAAGTCTAGGCATTTTACCTTGGATTTAGAGTTGCTCTTAACCAACATCTTCAAGCAATTTAAACTTTAATTATAATACATGGTTATCTTAATTTGAGTCCAAAGTTCTTAGATGTTTCAATATTGAGTAACATTTCAAGTTTTTCTAAAAGGCCTGCATTGCCCTACTGCCATTTTTAAATTCGTCTTATAAGGTTACCACTTTAAAGGGCCAATTTTTCTTAGACATTACAAGTATATAAATCAAATAATTCAGTCTTAACACAGATAATACTATTAGGATTTTGTTTCTCTTAAACAATCCCACTTGTTTATAAAGCCTCCTGGCTTTGAAATATGTAATTTGTCCTCCTGCCTACTTATTCTTCAGCAGAAGCAATTATGATCAGAGATTTGGACCAGGTGTAACATCCAAAGCCAGTTCTGAGTGACCAGATTCTTTTTTATAGACACTGTCTGACAGGACCTTCATAATTTTAAGTGGATTGCTTGCTGTCTCTTGGACATACTTCCTAATTCAAAAACCTTTCATCTTGGGTTTCAGAGATATGAAAATATTCTTTATTTTTTCCTAGTCGTAAGACTTGTGGATATTTTAAATAATTGAGCATTTGTATCATAATGCTTTGTCTGTCGTGCATTTACAGTTGAGGCCATTTTGTTGACAGGTGTGAAAAAGATAAAAATTGCACTGGTTAAATTGGTTTGTGATATATTAGATTCCTTGATGTTCTTAAGAGGGGTACATAATCTGACTTGCTCCTCTTGTGCTGCCTTCTCATTCTTTCCTTTGACGAATTTGTAAGAAGCTATCAAATATGGCCTGCCCCTTTCCTCTTTCTCTTTTGGAGTCTGCCCCCTGTGGAAAGCACTTTGTTCTGCTTCTACTTGAGGCCACGAAGGATAGACTCTGCCCCTTTCTGAAGGAGGGCCGTAGTTGTCCAATGATTGTGTTAGGATACTTATGGGGTGTGGTGTTAGGAAGCCTAGTTGACCTAGGTATAAATTATACCTTCCAGTGTAACTTTATTAGTAATAAAAAGATTTGGATAGCTATCATTCTAACCCCTGTTTCTCTCACTGTTTTTTCTTCCAACCTTTTCATGTAGTGCTAATTTCAGTGACTTTTATATTTGACAATATAAATAAGACACATTTTTCATTTAAAATTTATTGCCTTTGTAGTGGAAAAGGTGAATCTACAAAGATACTTTCAAGCGAAACACGAGTTATATTGAAAGGTGCATGATAAATTCCTTTTTCTCTCAGAGTTTCAGTGTTCAGAGACATAAAGGTATTTTTTTCTTAGTGATTTTTTCTTCCAGTAGTTCAAGAGATCCAACTTCTTCCTAGTGAAATATTAAAACTTTGCTAGTTAAACACAAGTGTTACCTTCAAGAATTATTTTAATTTTTAATGAAATCACAGAAGTTTTGATTGATACTTTTTAAAGGAAAGTTTTAGTGACCCTTGGCTTGTCTCCTTTTTAGTTTTTCTGAAGCACCTTAAAGAATTTTTGGTTATTCGAATTTCTTTGCAAAAGAATAGTTTTATCAGTATATACCACCTTTGCAAATTTAGCTACTGTAATGCCAACAATTTGCATTTATGTATTACAGATTTTTACTTCTTTTACTGTTGTGGAGGGATTTTAAAGTACTGATAAACATCAAAATATGTACATGCTGTATGTGTATCCCAGAATTTCACTATAACTGCCTACTACAAAAAAAGGGAAGAAATGCGAGAGCATAAGGGATAGGTGTGTCAAAATATTGATTGGTTGGAAATGGGGCAAGGGGAAAAAGGCAGTTGTCATTATTTACTTAGGGTGAAATGCATATTTGTACCATAAAAACCTCAAAAAACCTGCTTCCTGGGAGGGATTTGGTGGAATTCACTATAAAATGACACTCCAAAACAACCTGTTCAGCACTTGCCTAGGAGAATAAAAACTGCAATTGGCAATGGGGGTGGGGGTATAAAGAAACACACACATACACACACACAGTACTGAAACACCAGTAGATGTGTAGAGAACCTAGTTTGAGGGCAGATCTTAATGGTTTTTATTGTAGTAGATATGTCAATAATAGCAAGTTGTAGGTCTCAAAGTAGTGGTCTCTTAGGTACTATTTGTGAAAGACTTGTTTAGGGAATCAATTTAAGATAGTCTTAACTATATAAGATACAACAGGTTTTATTCATTAAAACAAGTAAATTTAACTTTTTATTCACTCATTAAAGAAGGTAAATTAGGGTAGAGGTAGATTGATCTTAAGTATAGGCCTTTGCTAGGCTGTCAAAGGAGGCATATCATAGGTAGAGAAAAATACAGACTTTATGATTTTGTTATGCATACAGGTAAGAGCTACTTTAGTCTTCCATTTTGGTGGCTGCATCGTTACATCTATAGGGCATTTCATCTGCATTATTTTAGCATAATAAATGTGCAAAACATTTTCTGTGGGAAAATTTGAATTATTAAAACCAATTCAACATAGATTGCTTCAAAGTTTCAGGAGGATGATAGCTCCAGGTTTTGCCTTACCCTTCAGTTGAAGTCTGACTGCTTTTTGTCCAAAGGAAAGCAGATCCTATACTAGCAAAAGTAGGGAGTACTAAGTTTGGTTAAGAAGATATATTTATGGAGTAGTCTTTGAAGAACAATCAATTCATTTGTTACTCTACGTATTATAATTTGTATCCTTGAATTATCATAAGCTACCAGAAACCTCTACACATTTCTTGAGCTTTGCAGGCCTATCTCATACCAGACTGTCCTTATATGTTGGTGGTATGTGGTCCCTATGAAGTATAATAAGGTGGAGAGGAAGATAATCGAACTCATGATTACAGTGCAGTACACTAAGGGCCACAGTAGTGTTACAAAATGTACTGTGGACTGATATAAGTAGATATGGAAAAGCCTTTCCGCAAGAGGTAAAGTGGGTCTAAAAAGTCTTAGGGAAGTTAAATAGTCAAGAAAGGGGTGAACACATGGCATTCAGCCAGAGGACTTAGTATATATAGTGACTGACCCTGATAGGGGAGGATAGCAGAGCTTAAAATGAAGGTCAGTAAGATAACTGGAAAGATAGATTGGGGCCCACCAGATTTAAGAACCTTATTTAATTTGGACAGTCCTGAGGACTTTGGAAATCCAAAATTTAGGCCATATTGTCCTGGTACCCTTACAGAACTACTGTGTTATTGCCTTCCCTGTATTGTGCTGTAAGTTAGGTTCATGACTTTTGAGGAACTGACTATAAAAAAAAAGATTATGAAATCTTGCATCTGTTAACACTTTGTGGGCCGCTCACGTATTAGTACGTGTTTTTGTCACCAGTATCAGGTGGCCGCTCACGTATTAATACGTGTTCATCTAGTCTCCGATTTTTCATGCCACAGTGGATTTATTTGGAACTATTAGGAACTATTTCTTTGATTGTACTCAGTCTGGAAGCTTTACACATTGTTTTGGTGAAAGTGTAAGGTGTTTTATGAGAGATATTACAGTTTTTTTAATATCCAGTAGTTCAGGAGTTGTGTGTGTTTTATTGAATGCTTATACCATTCATGTGGAGGCACAGAAAATGGCCGGCCCCAAGGCTGGTAAATTTAAAGGGCACTGGCACACAAAGTGTTAAGAAATGTCATCGAAGCTGCTTCTATTATAATTCTGTAATACCCCATGTAATATATCAACAATACTCCGTGTTACAATACCCCATTTAAGAAATATCTTTTAAAGCTTAGTGCTGGAAATACAGTTGCCTCTAAGGAATTAGTATGACTTCTTTCTATGGATGAAAATTGTGTATAATTTCCCCCCTTTGATCTTTTGTCTTCAGAGATTAAAGTTCACTATTTTTGATGTTTACTGTTATTTCTTTCACTAAGATTAGTTTATGTATATTGTCTATGAAATACTTTATAGTGTGCTGTTTTCCAAAAACTTAAGTGAATATAGAGTAAATTTATTTACGTTATACTCAAGAATCTTGTTTCTACCACAAACCATTCTTTTTTGCATATAAATTAATACTCTTGAAACTAATACAGATTTGGTTTCTCTTTCAGAAACTGCAGTTAAGTGCTTGGGTTTTTTTGTTGTTTTTCAGGTAGTGACTTAGAATTTCTTTTTAAATTTCAGTATATTTAGAAAATTCATTTGATCATCACACTTAAAGTTATTGGGAAACAGAATCATCAGTTCAAGGTTTGTTCTTGAATATTTGAGGAGTTTTAAAAATCATAATTCATATCACCTAAATGATTCCTCTAATTTAGCTCAAAGATTTGTATGACTCATGTTTTTCATTAGACTGTTCATAATAGTCGTAAACTAAACATACAAACATTTTGAAATTTAGTTAAAAGTCGTTAAGTAATGTCATAAGTTAAGGGTTTTGCTAGTCAAAATTGCAAAGGTTGAAATGGGTTATATAATTCATGGGATTTTTTTGTTTTGTTTTGTTGGAAGTGCTAGAAATACTGCTTCTCTGAATATTTTATATTTACAGCAGAAAACTAAGATACTTTGTTAAAGTTAGCTTGTAGGACTTCTCAGAACCTTTGTTATACTAAAGACACAGAATGAACTCCAGAATTAAAGTCCTGAGATTGCAAATGGTCGAGTAGGTGCTGGTGAGCAGCATATCTTAAATACATTGGACAACACTTGTGGTGATAAAAGAACATACTTCGAAAAATTCTCTTCTAAAGAAAAAATCCTTTCAAAACTTCATTGAAGTCTGCTGCTAAAATGGTTATTTTTTCCCAGATGTCTTAGACAGTACTGATTCAAGTGACTTCTTTTAGTTCTTGGTTAAGTCTCTCCTTGGTGCTACATTCTAATTGATAATGATTGAAAGTTACCAGATAGACTAGCCTTGAATTGTTGGATATTCAACCTAATACTAATATGATTTGAAAACAAGATCATTTGTACTATGTTCTGTGATAAAGCCTCTAAATGTAATGCTTTTAAATACTATTAATATATTGATAGAACCTTAAAAAAATCTTATTTTGCTAGCTTCAGTGAGCCTTACAACACTGAAAAATACAAAGATAAAGCCATCAGTATCTCTTCCTCTACCAAAGTTAAGTTTTATATTTATCATACTCCATAGAAATATACTTTCCTCTGTTTTTTAAACAAAAGGAGGATCATATGATAGATCATAGCCAATTGGTATTTTTATTGAATATTATGGCATTTTACTATATTAGTATATACAACTTTAATTTTAACAACTTACAGTTTTTCTTTTTCCTCAAGCTTTATTGATTTGCATTTTTTTTACATAACTATATAATTTGGGGGGGTACCACCTCATACCTCCATATGTGCACATGCTTTATTCATCCTCCACTAAAGCTGCGATTCCAATACCCTGTCACCTTTCCTCCCTATTTTCACTCCCCCAGGACCCCCCCGTATATTTTTCACAGTCTAAGAATTGTTTTTGTTGTGTTTTGCCAGCTTAACAACTTATATTTAGCTCATTATTTTTATGTTGTTAGACCATTTTTCCATGAGTTTAGGTTGTTGAGTTTCTATTTGTGAACAACTAGAAGTAATGTTGCATTAAATATGGTTACACAGTTCATCCTTTCATGTTGGTTTGCAAGGTATATTCCCAGAAGAGAAGCAGCTGGGTCAAAGGAGTTTGTGGGCTTTTTAAACAGAAAAAATACATTCCCTCGTTTTGGGTATCAGTACTCTAGAAAGCACATTTCAGTTTCATGTATTAATCTCATTTATTCTTCGCAATAACTGTGAGAGAGACATTGTTACTTGTATATGGGGAAGCAGGATCAAAGATAAAGTGGTCTGAGTTTGAAGATAGACATGAAACTAGGTCTTTTGATTCTAGTTTCTGTTTCTATTACACCACGATATCTCACACTAATGAAATCTTTTAGTTGGAAAACCACTCATGTTTGTAGTTGTAGTCCTTAGGAATGGGTAATATGATGTAAGAGGGTATAAAGTCTCTACAGAGAGGTGTTTAGCTGGAGAATTTTTTATTCAAGTTTTTTTTTAATTTAAAGTTTATATTGAAGTATAATGGAGTACTTTTTAAAAAAAAGACTTCGTAAAAATACATGTCCAGACTAATTCAGATAAGTTTTGGGTTGGTAGAAATCTGAGTATTTGTAGTTTTTAAGTCTTCTACCTAGATGCTGATGCACATTGAGGACTTAAGAACCAGTGGCATTAATTTGGAGTTCTCATATCCTTGAGGTGTACATGTAGAGTTTCCCAGATGTTAGTACATTCAGTGTTCTGGGAATCAATTAACAGGTCGTTGCTGTAAATATTAAGAAGTTGTGCCTATGACCTATTCCAAATCTTAATTTGTGTTTTAATCTCAGGCAGTTAAGCCTTTAGGGCACCAAATTTAGAGTTAACTTCCTTTAGTGGTTAGTCTTACTCCCTTTGCTGTTAGGAATTAAACAGCATAGAACTGGAGCATTTTGGCTTCCATTGAGATTTTCCCAATTCAGATCTGTGGTAGTCTTTTTTTTTTTAACCAGGTCACCTATTTCTTCCCTAACCTATTGTCAAAGAATACTTTACAAAGTGAAAGCAATGCTATGACATACTTTTGTTACTGTTTCTGAAGGGTTTTTGTCTGACTTTCACTGATTAATCCTACACAGACTTTGAAAGAGCCATTAACTGGTTTCAAGCTAGGAACTTTAATTGTTCCTGGGGGAGATGTGGCAACTCCCCAGTTGAGCAGTGGGGTATCCTTGTTTTATGGGGTTGATCTGCCAGGGCAGGGTATTGGCTGACCTAACCTGTGTTTTCTGGTTGGGTTTCAGAACCTTTAAGCATGCACAGGTGCTTTACCTGGCCTAAAGTTTACACGCACACACGCGCTCGCTCAAACACGGCCCATCTAATCATTAGGTTTACAGTAACAGAAAGGTAAATATACAAGGGCAAGATTAACCCAGTGACACAGTGACCAGGTTCCAGGGGCACTGTGGCACTTCGAAAGCTTGAAATATGTAAGTCACAATAATCACAACATAGTACCAAATATATTGAGAGGTTAGCTGTGTGTGTGTGTGCTTTTTTTTTTTTTTTTGGTCTCATTTTGTTACAGGGCAGAGAGAGGGGAACCTGGGACACTCCCCTTTCCTGAGGGCCACCCTCTTACAGTTTGAGGAGTGTATATGATTTGGTTGACTCCACTTTCTGTACTTTAAGGAATACATTACAGTAGGATAGAACTAATCTAGATGACGTAGTTAGAAAACTGATTACTGACCATGTAAATGATCGATGAACCTTTTTTTTTTTTTTAACCTGAAGTGTCATGAAGGTAAGGCTAGAGATACTGCTATCTACTATTGGGTATACATGTAAATATTTACTTTCATATTGCCTTTAAAACCCTTGCAAGTTTACAAATAAGGCTAGGGTGCGAGTATTTCTAAGTGATGCCTAGTTTATTGAAAAAATATTTTTCTTTTTTGTTTATAAGTTATGATGCATAGCCGTATTTTGAAAATCTTGAGTGGGAAATAGTCAAGATGTAAAAAACAATGAAAATAATTACGTTTACTCTCTTCTTAGATGTGATTATTAACAATTGTGCCACTTTCTGATTGTTTTACGTTTCTACATAGATTTGTTTTCTACAAAAGTAGCATGATAGACTGTTTTTTACCTTGTCTTTTCACTTAGTATCCTAGACTTTTTTTTCCTTATGTGTATAAATACATCCAGTTCATGGTACTTAATAGTGGATAATTTTGTCAGTTTCTTTACTTCCCTTCCCGTACCAGTACCCTTACTATCCTCCTTTCATTCTCTTTCCTCATACTTATTAACATTTTATGGAGTACTGTTGTTATCAGAACACTTTACAAAACTTTTTTTGGTCTTATTTCTGATTTAGAGAAATTGTGCAATTTTTTGGATAAGGTGATGTTAATACATTCAAAAGTACCAAGTAAATGCCATGAGAACTTAATAAAAGATTATTTGAGGTAGGTTTTAGTGGAGAAAGTGGCTATGGAGCCAAACTGAGGAATTTTAGGATTTGCACATGAAAGGAAAGATAGCACAGAGCTACCCAGAGGACTGAAATAGTGTAAACAAAAATCCCAAGTCGGGGGAAGGGCCTTTAGAGTTGTGTAAATAACATGTTAGCTATACTTCCTATGGAAAAGGTGAGCATTTGGAGTCTTGCTAGAATTGAATCCTCTGTCACTTTGTAGTACCTAAAGCTACAGTAACACTAAATTACTACCATAACCTACTCTTAGATTATCAAATCAGACACCCTTATGTAATGATGTACTTATATTAATGTGCTAATTGTTAGGATGGACTCCCACTCCCAAACAGTATTTCTTTTGAAGTATTTGTCTTCTAGGGTAGAGAAATTTCCTGATTTGTAAAGTAGGAATGCACTACCTAGTTTGCTGAGCTTTAGTGAGAATTAGATGTAACGTCTTTATGGTCTTTGGAATAAAAAAGAGTTGTGCCAGATAAATTCTCTTTGTTTTCTTGGGAGGCTAGTGTGTGATAAAATTAGTCCAAAGAGGTTTGTATTCATTTGGGAATCAGTTTTTAGGGGGAAAAGATTCATACGCTACTTTGTCAAAAACATGACTGAGGAAGTAATACGTGACATTAACTTTATATGACAACTTGGACCCTAGGTCCGATAATTTGTGGAGTATAACCTCCTTTACAAGCTGCCATTTATAAATGCTTTGTGTTTTCCAGAAAGGGATTTGTCCATATTGCACCTGTGCTTCAAGACTGAATGCCACCTACTTCATGTGGCTTTCCATCATGTTGTTAGTATGTTTCATTAAACTTTATTATGGAAATTTTCAAACAGTATTACAGTGTACTCTCAGAAATTTATCATTCACTTTCAACAACGTGTGAAATCTTGTATATGTACATATTTTACTTTTTAGAAGAGTATTTCAAAGCAAATCCCAGACAACATGCCAGTTTAAGCATAAATCCTCTTATTGATGAAGATGTCTAACAAAATTCATTATTACTTAATACCCATTCTAAATTTAGGTTTCCCCCAAAGTTTTTTATACTTGATTTGTTAGAATCAGGATTCAAATGAGGTTTACACAATGTATTTGACATTTAAGCCTGTCTCATATTTAATGACAAAACCAGTATTTAGCGTTAGTGACTATTTGAAGTTTTGTGTGTATGCATGTATGTCTTAAGGCAGTCATTCTTTGTAAGTGGGAGTGCTGTTGCATATTACATTACATCATGAGACGTTTCACATCTGCTTGTTCTACTTTTAGACTGGCTTATTAAATCACATAAAATGTTCATTTAGAAATACTGCTTTTATAGGGGTTCATCTTAGGATACATCTTTGATGTCATTAAAGCCACTTGATGTTATTTAACAGTTTTCTAACATACGTCATACTGATTTCCTAAGTTTTTGACCTGCTTCTCTTAGATGATACCTAAAAAAATGTCAAAACTAGTTTTGATTGATGTTTTTTTCTTGTGTAGATCTTTTCTAAATATTTTGTTTTTCAAAAGAAAGCCTTTTCCCTAAGCAATATTTTATTTTCCATGTCAGTTGAGAAGATGCCTTGTAATCTGAGAGACTTTGTAAGGATTCAGATATATAGTAGTTATTCTTTGAGAGAGTTGTAAGGAAAACGGTAATCTTATATTTACATGTATGTAAATATATATTTGCCTCTAGAGCATGGACTCTTAAATTTATCCTCATAGAGCCTAAAGCATTCTTTTTTTTTTTTTTTTTTTTATATATACAAGTTGGGGTACAGGCCAGAGGCACGGGGCGGCGAGAGGGTTCACCAGAGACAGAGCGGGTAGTAGAACAGGCAGAGCAGAAATACACTGCTGAGGGGAGCAGCGGGCAAGGCAGGAGAGGTCTGCCACGCCATGTGGGATTCTCCCTGGCCGGGCTTCGAACTCGCGTCGCCGCTGCCGACAGCTCCACAGCGCAGCGCTTAACCGCTGCGCCACCGGGGAGGCCAAGCCTAAAGCATTCTTGCATAGAAATAGTTGATAAAGTTTTATTTAATATTAAAAGTTTTGGTCCTGAAATAATCTGATTTCTCATCTTAATTATGAAATTTGAGTTAGTAAGAGTTGTTGAAGATTTTTGATTTCTCAGAGTCTGTATATTGATACTACAAATTTTTTTTGCCAAATTTCATTCAAAATGTAAAAGTTGACTTTCCCTTAATTGAGTCAGTAATGCTGTTCTTTATGCTAGTAAAGTATAGTCTTGTTCACTGACCTTTACAGTTTCTGTGCAGTACCTAAAGGCAAAGGACTAGATGCACTACTGTGTAGAGATTACAAAACTGTACCCTATTGCACTTAAGCAAGTAGTATGTGGGGATTTACAATCACATTGTTTCAAAAATAAATATCTCATGTCAAATAAAAGCGTATGTTGGGGGCCTCCCTGACGGTGCAGCAGGTTAAGTCTCAGCGCTATGAAACTGTCAGCAGCCGCCGCATCACTAGTTTGATCCCCCACCAGGGACTTCCCCACATGGCGCAGCAGATGGCTCCGGCCTCGCCCGCTGCTCCCCTCAGCAGTGTACTTCAGTAGATCCGCCTGTTTTGCTCCCCACTCTGTCTCTGATGAATCCTCTTACCACCCCACACTTCTGGCCTACACCCCAGCTCTTTATGCATAAGTAAGTAAATATCTTTTTTAAAAAGCATATGTAATGTCCCCTGAAGTCTATGGAAAAACAAATAGCAAATATTGAAAACTTTTCATGTGGATTGTTACTCACCCACTGACCTAAGTGACTTGTCCAAAGCCACTAGAAAAGTATTCTGATTCACTTCATGTTTCCAGAGATAAACTGCTAGGCATTGATGATTAGTAGCAACTTCCAAAGTTAAATCTTTGTAGTCTATTGGTCTACTCCAAATACCTAAGCCTGGATTTAGGTTTACTGTTCCCATACTGTTACAGGGTAACCCCACGGGGTGCCTGTCTGGGTTCTCACCCTTGCGCATAAAAGGGACTTAAAAACTCAAATGCAGGCACACAGAAACCTGCACACGAGATAAGGAAAAACAAAATAATTGAGAGTGGAGACATAATGATCATGTCACGTGTCCTGCAGACCAAGTGCCCTTAAGGTGACCAACGCAAGTTATCTCGGGCTGATCTACCAACGGGTGTCCTGTCCAACAATGTTAGACACCAAAACTGTTACAGGGTAACCCCGTGGGATGCCTGTCTGGGTTCTCACCCGTGCCCTTAAAAAGGACTTAAAACTCAAATGCAGGCACACACAATAAAATTAATAAAAAGATTTATTTACAAAAAGGGAAAGGAAAAGATAAAGAAATAAATTGGTGAAAATGTCCTACCAGTTCCACTGAGCTGGAATTTATCGCCCACTCAAGAAAGACTGGTAAATCCACCATATGAACAGTCGCCCCATCCAACCTTCCAGGTCGGGTTTTTAAGTCCCAAGAACCCCTCCTTAACTCCTCCCTCAGTCCTCAGTATCCTTCCTTCGGTAATGATGGCATTCTGGCATTCTGGGATTCGTAGTCCTAGGTGTCTTGGATCTCTCTGGCTTGAGGTGGGGGTGGGGTCCTGGGACACTCCCCTTTCCTGAAGACCCCCCTCTTACAATATGGATAGGGAAGGTGGTGGTGTACAAATTGATATTATTGGCATGTTTGCAAAGTGATTTAATTATGCTGAACAGAAAGTATTCTTAAGACCTTTAACTTGTTTGCAGTGGGTGCCACTAATGCTCATGATTGTGTTCATTAAAAACAGTCTCAGGGGAGTAGCTACAGAGACTGTTTATGAACAGTTAAATTTACTCTTGTGTGTATTATATTTATGTGAGCCAATTAAGTTTTCATATAATTTTGTTTTGTGTCAATGCACAGGGTAGCAGCAGCATATAGGTCGGAATAGAGAACCAATGGGATCAGTGCCAATGGGAAATTGCTCATTTTATTTTTGTAATTTTCTATAGCAAATACAGAAAGTCTCAGAAAGAGCCTTGTTTAATTGTCTCTGTTGAAATGAGCATCTTGTATTAACAGTCACCATCCATGTGTTAGTTGATTTCATGATCCAAGTTCACATTTCAGAAAATAAAGATAATTTTTTACCCAATATACATTGAGCTTTTAGATGGCTAAGTCATAGTCCCTTCAACCCCAAGTTTAATTCCTCCTATGATCTTAAAATTAATTTTTACTATGGCATTAAATTGAAGTAATTATAATATTGTGATTAGTGTTCTGTGGTGGTAGAAAGTATTTTCATACCATTTGTTGTAGCTCTGAATGTTTTTTCCCCACAAATTTTTTTATAATAAGCATATAGTAATGAGTTGTATCAGGTGTTGTCTGAGGAAATTTAGTTTTCGCAATTATATATATGTACTTACACATATTCCTGATTCTTAACAAAAACTATTTGTAAAACTTGTGGATAATGCATTAGCAAAAATGAATCACAGTATTTAACCAAGTTTTTGAGGTACTTTGTCTTTCACATAGTTATAATACTGGTTATAGGAAATAAACTAAAACTGTTTTAGAAATCATTGAACACTAGTTCTTTTGCTAAGAAAGAATCAAAGCCTCAAAACAGTAATTTTTTAATTCAAATTTGCCTCAGGATTGTGTCTTTTATAGCAACAAATTCTAATTGTTCATTAAAAGAAATATTGGGAAGTTTCATGGCTTAAGGGGGGGGGCCGAGTTGGAGACTGCATCCTGATACATTTTAGTTACATTTTCTTTAAACTGTCAATTTGATACTGTATAGGTAGTTGTTACTTTGTTGCTTGAAGGAAAGATTGTTCTGTTTCTCTCTTTGAGTAAACCATTTGGGGTAAAATTCATTTCAGAATTCTTGCTTTCCTTTTGCTATCAGACTATACCAAAGCAGATTGGCATCTTGCAAAAATTTTGGAATGCCATTTAGTGGCGTATGTGTTACCTATATGTGTTACCCTATATGGCAGTTGTTGCAGAAAAGGTGAGTTATTTTCTTTCCAGCCCATTGTTTTCCCATTTTCTCCCTTTCTTCATTACCTTCCTCATCGTTAAAATAAATGGTGTCATCCAAAGCTAAGATCAAGTTTTGTTTTGGTTTTTTTTAAGTCTTTCTCCTGGTCATTTAATATTGTAAAATCATCTCCATTTAAATGTAACCTAAAGACCCTACTACAAGAAAGAATGTATGGGGATAAATGAGAAAGTTGAAGTAAAGCCTTAATGCCTAACTTTGGTTTGCTCAGATTTGAGAGTGGGTTACCTGCATTTGGGAGTAAATGCCCTAGAGCAGAGGTCACACTGTACAGGCTTTAAGCCAGATTGGGCCTAATTGCCTTTTTTTTTTTTTTTTTTAAATCCACTCTCTAGGATTGGACTTTAGATTTTGAGTCATCGGAGAAAAAAAATCAAGAGAATTTTGTGTGTGTGAACATGAGAAATATGTGAAATTCAGAGGTCACTGTTGCAAATATTTATTAGAACACATTTATGCTCATTCATTTGATATTGCCTGTGACTACTTTTGTGCTACAGAGGTTTAGTTTAGAAGCAACAGAAGCCTTATGGCCTGCAGAGCCTAGATCGTTTATTTAGTGTATGGCTCTTACAGAAAAAGTTCGTTGACCCCTGCACTAGGAACATGATTCACCACAAATGTGAGAACAGAGACCTTGTTTATCCAGAGTTTTTTTAACTTACCATCTGATCTATTTGGTGGACCACCGGTGGAAACTTGGAAGTCATCCAAAAAAGGGCTTCAGGGAAGGTAAAGCTTTTTTTTTCCATTTCAGATATAAATGACTGCCACAGTAAGTCTAGTTAACCCTTTGCACTCGAGACCTTTTTCACGTGGGCGAACCAGCCACTCAAGATGATTTCAGCTATATTAGGGAAGCGTTTTACAGGTACTTTGAAATCATGTTATACTCAAACAAACGTATACAAATAATAAAATTTCACCAATTTATTTTTACATTTGAATACAACAAAATCTGTTAAATATTACACTCTGTAATTAGCTTTTGTGTCATATTTAGTCAAACAATCCCCAAGATGCAGCCTCTGTTTGTCAGGACACATATCACAATGCTAAACTGAGATTAACTAAGCTAAGCTAAGAATTGGCCAAGGATGCAGGCCAAGCCTGGTCCATAAAAATAATTGCGATAAGAATATCTGTCACACATCGGAAATAAACATATTGACTTCCAAACCGCTTGGGTGCCCTAGAGGCGCCACTTGAGTGGACGCATTAAACCGCCGGGTGCCAGAGCTGCGCTGCTATAACAACTTTTTCTTGTCATGAGAAGATCTATATTAGCCCATTTAAAATTTTTTTTTTTGATCTCCCATCACCATCACTCATTACCCACTAATCCTCACTCCCTGTCCTGAGAAACTTCAGTTGGTTATCAATGTCCTCTTATTTATAATTATTTTTGCCTTGTCAGCTTGTCTACTTTGTTTATTTACATTATTCTTACATGTGAACTCATCCAGTATTTGTCTTTATCTCTCTGGCTTACTTCACTTTAAATTCCTTCCCTTTGCTGTAAATGTTAACATTTTGTCTTCCTTTTAGCTGAATAGTATTCCATTGTGTTTCTGTACTGCATCATCTTTATCCCATCCCTTGAGTAGGCACTTAGGTTGCTTTCATATCTTAACTGTTGCAAATAACTGTAGCAATAAACATTGTGATGAAACGTAATTTTTCAAGTTGATAATTTCAGGAGAACCTGAAATTATTAGATACCCAAAAGTGAGACTGCTGAATTGTATTTTATTTCCATTTTTGATTCTTTAAGATAGGTTCAGATCACTTTCCAAAGTGGTTGTACATATGACAATTAAAGGTCCTTCTGCATAGCCTCTCCAGCATTTGCTTTATGGGAGTCTTCTTGATGTATGCCATTCTCACAGATATAATAGCTCATGATGTTGCTATACCGAGAAAATCAAAGTCTACTTACTTTATACCTTTTTTTCTTAATAAAAATCTTCCTCTTCCCATTTGTAAATGGTAGTTTTATCGTAGAAGTATAATAAAATTTGATATGTTCTTGTTAGTGTGCAGACTGAGGGGAACTCCAAATTTGCACTCTAAAGGGATTCTACCATGTGCTGCACAAAGACAAAGCATACTCTTAGTTCAAAAGAACTTTAATTGGATAAGTGTGCACAGAGGAAGAAGAAAGGATCATAAATAGTATTCCAGTAAAATACCCAGAGTTACCCATCCTCTCATGGGGAAATGTCACAAAGTGGGGCCGCTGAAACTTCTGACTTGAACACTTGCCAGAAGTCTAAGGCACCTTCTGGCAGGGAACCATAGGGAAGGGGCAAAGGGACCAAACAAGTCTGGAACAAATGAAGGGTAACACTGCTATTGTCAGCCTTCCCAGCCTGTGTGTCTTTCACCCACGTCTCTGCCAACTGTCCCTACATGTGTTGACTTCATGTGTCTCCTAACTCCCTAGTGCAAGTCCAAAGCTGAGAAGCGGGTGTGCCCTTTTTCTTCACGTGTTTCTCTGCACCACGTGTCTCTCTGCTCCACGAGTCTCTTAACAAGTCTTTTTTACCTTCCCCTTTTTCGGCTCCACCTGCGCTGGTGGTGCAGGAAGCATCAGCTCCCCACCCCAACCACCACCACCATTTTTTTGAGATTTCCCTTTGTAACTGATTACTTGTAATGACCAAATTTGGTGTTCTTTCAAGTTTTATTGAAATGTAATTGACATTTAATGTCAGGTGTGCAAGAAGGTGATATATATTTGCAGAATGATCACAGTAAGTCTAGTTGACATCCATACCAATGTATAATTATTTTTTCTTGTGAAGAGGATTTTTAAGATTTACTGTCTTAGCAACTTCCAAATATGCTGTTTACAGTGTTATGAACTATAGTCACTTTGCTGTACATTTATACATTTTGACCTCCTTTATTCATTCACCCACCTCCCAGTCTCTGGCAATCCGCTGTCAGTATCTGTGAGCTTGGTTATCTGTTAAGATTCTGTCTGTAAGTGAGATCATGTGGTATTTGGACCTCTCTGTCTGATGTTCATCCGTGTTGTCAAAAATGACAAGATTTCATTCTTTGTTTATGGCTGAATAGTATTGCATTGTGTATATATACACCACATCTTTGACCATTCATGCATTGATGGGCACTTCGGGTATTTCCCTTTTCAGTCTTAACATTACTGTTTATGCTTTTCTTGATTATAAATTCAAATATTTTTCATAGCCACATGATACTCCATTTTATACTGTTGTATCACTTTAGTATTAAGTGGGAAAGTTGTGCAGTTTATAATTTCAAGATCTGTAACCAGCACTGCTATAAACATCTTTATATGTATAACTTTATATTTAAATTTTATTCTTAGACTTGATTTCCAAAGTTAGGGAAACTGACTCAAGAGTTACAAACCTATATATATGATGCTTTCCTAAGAAAGAATTGCAACCAGCAGTGTCTCTTTGTGTTTCTCAAGGTATTTTCTTCTTAAAGCCTATTTCCTCTTATAAGTAAATCATAGTTGGATATCTGAGGCTACAAATGGCTGCAAAGTATAAGGGACCTAATTTGAAAAGTCAGAAGTCTGGCTTTTTATATTCTGGTCCCCACTGTTTTAGTGCAAAGTCAGTTGGGATGCGTATCATTCCTCCTGTCCCCCTTTTAGGCAATGAATGTTACCTTTCTCTAGCTGCTTTCAGAATTTTCAGTTATCTTTGATTTTCAGCATTTTTATTATGTGTTTTTTTAATTTTTTTATTTATTATGTATGTTTTTTCTCCAATCTCCAATCCAGTGAATTGTTTTAAAGATATTTTTTCCATTTCAGAAGTTCCATTTGACTATATTTTGGTAGTTTTGCTTTCTCTGCTGAAATTTTGTGTTCTTTTCATAAGTATATATTTTCATCTTTGAGCACAGTTACAGTAGTTGCTTTTAAGATCTTTGCTAATTTAAACCTCTGGCTCATCTTGAGATTGGTTTTTGTTAATTGATTTTTCCAATTAGTCTAGATCATCTCATCCTGTTTCTACTATGTCTACTAATTATGGATTGTGTTCTAAACTTTATGATTGGCACATTTGCTCAGTGGCAAATAGTGGGTGGTTCTTTGTTTTGTTTTTGTTTTCCTATGACTAATGTGGTCAGCAACAGACATTGCTTTTTAGTTCTTTTAGCTTTAATCGGGCTGCTTGGAGACGGTCCCATTCTTGTGGTGTTTAGGGATTGTCTAAAGCCTGAACAAAATTTATGTCCAGAATTTGGTTGTCTCCTTTTGTTTCTCCTTTGGTTGTCTCCTGAGGAGATCCCCTCCTCAGTTTCAAGCAACTCTGATCACCCCAACCTTCTGTGTTCTTCACACCTTTAAGGCTGAGTTTCTCCAGATGTTTTGGTGCTCGCAGCCACCTGCTTCCATCTCCTTGTCTGTCCTCAGGCAAAGGCTGTTAGAAACACTTGGTGCGGCCCTTTTAAGTCATTTCAACTGTCCTTCAGTTTGTTTTTCAGTTATTGTTGCCTTCAAAATGTTTTGTAGAGTTCAAAATAGTTACCTACAGGAGGGTGTGGTGTGGTGGGAACTATTCCTCCAATGACCAGAAAACATGTGAGGGCTTATATAAACTTGTTGACAACAGTAACCATATTTTAACTCATTTTTTCCTCTACAAAATCTTACACATTGAAGATGCATGGTAAAAATTTACTGAAATAAAAAAAATGTATGAAATGTTTTCTTTGTGATAACTAGTAGTGCTGTTAGCTATTTTAGCAAGTGAGTAAGAGAAGGGAATGGTGTATTTGCTACCCATATATCTTCTTTGATGTGGTGTCTGTTAGATCTTTTGCTCATTTTGTAATTGCTCTTATTGTCTTTTTAAAGAATTTTTAATGCGTTCTTAATAAAGTTCTTTATCACATATGATTAACAAGTATTTTGCTGTCAGTCTGTGGTGGTTTTTCTTCCATTTATTAATGTCTGGTATAGAGCATTTTTTTATTGATGAAGTCAGATTTTTTTCACCATCAGTTTTTCTCCTATGATCTCTGCTTTTGATTTAATCTAAAAACTCACTGCCAAACATGAGGTTACACAGTATGTTTTTAAGTATGTTTTAGTTTTGTAACATGAGTTGTTACATTAGGTGTATGATTCACTTTGAGTTAATTTTTATATTAAGGTGTAAGGTATGTGTTGATGTTCTTTTTTGCATATAGACTTCCAGTTGTTCAAGTATCACTTGATGAAAAGTTTGAAGAGCTTTATTTAGTAGCTAATATTTGAATGCTGTGTGTTAAACACTGTTTTGAGCCTTTTCTGTTATTCAAGTTTCCGAGCAAGCCATGTGGCAGCTGCTGCTGCTTCTCTTCGTGCAGAAAATTGAGTTTGCCCTGCATGTCCAGAGTTACAGAAGTATTTGTGCCAGAACTATAGTTTGAATCCAGTTCTGTCCCCTTGTAAGCTGCATTAAAGAATTGGCATTTTATCTTTAAATCAAAGATTAAAATTGTGGAAGTCATGATAATGTTACAGTGGTCACTCCACCTCCTTATCTGAAATCAACAGAAATTTGAAAATACATACTAAATAAGATTATTTGTGAGACCAGGTTCATTTAACTTCTATTACAGTGTTTTGTGGTAATTGTTTCGTGACTCTAATTGTACCTAATCTATAAATTTTACTGTTCTAGGTATGTATAGAAAAAAACATAGTATATGTATGTAGGATTTGATGCAATCTGGGATTTCAGGCAATTTATAAACTGGAGATCTTGGGATATATCACCGTGGACAAGTTGGGGGAACCTACTACAAGGCAAAAAGAGGACTAAGTTACATTTTGGAGATTAGATTTTAAGATGGAAAGACAGGAGAAGATTTTAGTATTTTAGCTAAGATATGATAATGGTCTGAACAACCAGACAACTAGAAATTGCATAGATTTAAGTTGGGTAGAAGGTTCATTTCACGAACTGGTGTATTAGTGCATAGTATCCAGTGAACTGGATGTTGAAGAAGAAAGGAAATAAGTTATAAATGGGGAGAAAAGTTGAGTTGGAATTTCCTGTGATACCTTCAGGAAATGGAAGAAAGAAAGAACGACATTTTGAATGGGTGGAGATTTAGTTTTAGTTTATAAATGTGAGTGTTGGCAGAAGGTTCCTAAGCATCTGCTTTAGTTGTCAAAAGTTATGAGTGGATAGGATTGAGAGTCACATAGGGGTCTATCAAGAAGCAACTAGAGACCTAGAAAAGTAAATGTTTTAAGAGTCAAAGTAGTAGTGGAAAACAGTGTTACAGAAAGGGAGAAATGCTTTGTAATCCAATACTATGGTGTTTCAGAGGGAATGGCCTGGAAGAAATAATGGGATTATGTCATATAGTGGGACTATATTTTAAGGCCGAATTTGTAGTGGCTTTAGTCTTGAGTGGTTTCTCCAACAGTATTTAACTGCAGGAGGCAAAGGGTCTCCGACTCAAGAACGCATTAGCACATGAAAGATAGAAAGCCATTTAAATTATTAGTTAGAATGCAAAGATAGAAAAATATACTTGAGAAAGAAAAGGAATTATTCTTAAGGAAACTCTACTCAGTATTTTAATTACTCAAGCAGAATAATTTATATGTTGCTTTGAAGTAGAACAAGATCACTTAAATATTTTCAGTGAAATTTTTTATCACATTATAAGATGTACAAATAATGAAATGCTGAGAAAATTTGAAAAATCTTAACTGAAAGAAGTAATGCAAAATAACAGTTGTCTCTGGAACTAATAAAAAACAGAATAATTGTATTTTACTACTTGAGTTCACTTCATTTGTCAACAGACTCTACTATTAAAGGTTTCTTTTGTCACACAGAATAACCCAAAAACCTTTGACTCCAGGTTTTTCCAAAACCTGTCATTTGATTTATTAGAAAAGCCTATTTTCGTAGAGAAATTTCATAGAGAAATTTCTTGTTCATCTGAGATCATCTAACATCAGTAATAGCAATGTAGTGTAAAAATAGTTGATGTCATCTATTGTTTATATTTTACTTTCAACTAATTTTTGTTTTTCATTCAACAGGTTTGATCTGTGGATGAAATGAATCATGATTTTCAAGCTCTTGCATTAGAATCTCGGGGAATGGGAGAGGTAAATATTTATGAATACTAAAATGTGTAGCTCTCTATTTCAGCCATTGAGATTTATTTTCCCATTAATTTTCTTGAGACTAGTGATTATGTCTTTCAGATGATATGGAATATTTAAATATCATATTATACAATTCTGTGGTGATTTTCAACTTTTTTTTACCTTTTAGTAGTTTTTAGTGAGATGATTTCTGTATAGTTGATTGACTTGGTTAGATAATTTTGGTAATGAGCTATAATTACTTTGCTCCTTGTCCTGCTTTTTTATATATGTATGCTATGTTTACTTTAGCTACACTTAATTGTTCATGATTCTCTTCCCAAAATCTCTCTGCGTTCACTGTTTTAATACACTTCTAACCCTCTACAGTACTACTGTAAAAGGCTCCTATCTATTAAGTAGAATTAATTACTTCCTTATCTGACTTTTCATAGATCTTTATACATACTTTATTATATTATTGGTTACAGTTTGTTTTATATTAGTCTCCTCTGTAGATTGTTAGCTTTGAATGTCTAGCATATAGTGGGCACCCTAAAGTTTCAAATGGATTTTATCAGCCCTGTTAATCTGGTACTTTTCTTAGGGTATCCAATTTAACCTCACCATTACATAATTTAAGGTTTCAAAAATATTTAGTTTTCCTTATACCTAATGAATATTTAGAAAACTTCAATTATGAAAACCCTTGTGATCGCATCTTTTATAGTGTGGACTTTGATGATAGAAATTAACAGTGAACAGACCTAACTCATGTAATTAACTTCTTGCTCCTGGAGATTATTTTACTTTGGTAGATTAGAGACCTTCATGAGACTCACTCCATCCAATGCTGTGCTCTTCAGATGCAGAAAAAGAGTCCAGTCACTCCTCTGGGCCACAAGAGGGCACCCTGCAGCTAGCTAACCCTCCCCTTCTTCAGAACAGCGTTTTCCAAAGAGTTTGTCATTTTCTGAGGACTGATTTAAGGGTGAGTTAAGGTGCTTAAGCTTAAGTATTGCCAAAATAAACTTGTTAGTTCAGTGCATAAGGTAAAATTCTGGGCCCTAACGAAAATTTGAGAGAAGGAATAATTTTTAGTCAAAAAGTTACCACTTAACTGTAGTGCTTAGACATTATTTACACTATCGGTAAATAAAAAGAAGCAGTCGAAAGGACTTTTGTTTTGTCTTTAGAAAGTAGAATAATAAAAGCAGGTTTGAACACTGTTTTAGCCTACTCTATGACAAATGATTTTTTTTTTAAGAACAAGTCAAGTCACACTTTTATCTTAATTCTAGTTAGACATCTATTTTTTACATATTTACAGTTTGATTTTTCTCCTTTCCCTTTCTGTTAATAAGTAGTATTTGATAAATCAAAAGAAATCTTTGCAGTTCAAAAAAAGTCATAATAAGGAATTATTTGGGGGGTGGAGGGAGGGATTTCTAAGGTTTTTGGAAAAGTTGAGAAATTGGGTTGAATCATGTTAAATGAGCTGAGCTTAAATCTAGGCTTTCTTAATGGAAACGTCAGATACGCAAAGTCAAAGTGGCTAGCGTGTAGACTGCTTTTGGTGAATAGCACGTCAGTTCACCTGTGACTTTCATCTAGTAAAAACGTATTTTTAAATAAGCTGTTATTCTTTAAGATTTTTCTTAATTATTTACCAACTAACATTGTTACCTCTAAGAGATAGCTAGGAAACCTACTCAGGTTTCTGTCTGGGTTCTGTCTCCCACCTGCCTTTCTATCTTTCCTCATCTCACAGGCAGCAGGGAACCTTCTGGGATTTCCTTCTTTGCCTGTCTCTCTCTCACCAGTCTTCTCCTCCTTTCCTGACAGGTGAGGTTTTTTTGTTTTTGTTTTATCCCAGAATTCATTCTAGTAAATTAAAAGCTGCCCTTAGTTTCTGGCTTTTGAATTTTCTAAAATTGCTTGTTCTTTAATGCAGCATCCTTTTTGAATGGGTTGCCCTATTCTTGACTTTTTCTTTAAAAATAACATTTTCCTTATTTTTTCTCTTAAGTTGTTATAAGTCTAATGTATAAAGCACTGTATTTACATATAGGACTCTTTTCAAATATACTTTTTTTTGTAACTCGTGATAGCCTTACTGGCCTTAGAAGGACATTTTCTTGTCATTGTTCATACAGAAATAGAAACAGCTTGTATTCATCCATTCATAAACTCATCCTTTCCATTTTTTCCCTGATGACATATTTCTTGTCAAAAGACATACTGATTTGCATTATGTCGCGTGGCTTTAAAAGAGCAAAGTTAATCCACACCAGGTTGAACTCAGCTTCTGTAGTACAGTGTTTTAAAACTATACTGAAGGTTGTTGGGGGCAAATATACTAAGTTACTGTTTATTTTTTAAGTAAGGGGAAAGAAGCTCTGCCTGAAATTCTTTAGGAAACAAAGATTTAATTTTAAATCACTAAGTTAATATGTATTCTTTTGAGAATATTTTCATAGCTTAGTGTGACAAATGACTCTCCCTTTCTTTTTTCATGTTATTTTGAAACAGTAATATTTAGAGAAAACAAAGTAAATTTATGTACCAGGATCTCAGGTAGTGTGGTGAAGTGGAAATATACTAGAATAGAAAGTAGGCGACTTCTGTCTTCTGTCATCTCTATCACTAGTGCTATTACCATGAGTAAGACTGGTTTCTTTGAAGACAGTAATAAGGATCCTTTGTATGAATCACATTTGTCACTCAGATGCTCTAGCTTTGATCTAAACTGTTGGAAATAACTGGAATGAAAACTAAGTATTTCAAAAAACTAAATTGTGATCATGGTTTTGCCTACATAAATCACTATCTTACCAATTCTATTTTAAAATTTAACCCACTATAATGAACTTTATATGGGCTGAATATCATGGTAATATTGGGTTGTCAGAAAAGTCAACGGTGCATTTTTTTCTTTGAAAAACAAAAAAAATGCGTCGTGACTTTTCCGACATCCCAATATTTTAAACTGTTTTTCATAAAATCTGGTGGTAGTTGCCTGATACTGGAAGTTTTCAGAAATATTGATGAATTAAACTGTGTAAAGAGAATGTCTCAGAATTAAACTGATAGGGGATCATCATTATAATACTACCATTTACTACTTTTATATGTAACCTTAGAAAATTTAACCTCAATTCTGTTTCTTTATATGGAATGTGACTATATTAGGCAACTGTTCATAAGTAGTGGGATTTCATGATACTCAAACTAACCTGCAAAAGAAGGCAAACAACTAGAGATGAAATTTCTTTAATCCTTTAAAATTACCAGCAAGTTAGATGTTACTGGCCAACATATTTATGTATCTGCTATGTCAAAGATGCTGTTCCACGCAACTTGTGTTATTTCACTCTAGCTTCATGGAAACTCTGACAGTGGCTTTATTATCACCATTACTTTACAGCTGAAGAAACCAAAAGCTCAGAACTATTAATTTACTGGCTCCCTTGCCACATAATAGTACTGGAAAAGCAGTTTACACTCATGAGTATTTAGATTATTTGCAATACTGCTTCCCATTGAAAGTGACAACACCTAATAGTGTTTGCTGGTGGCAGTAAGAGCTAGGAATGGAGAAGATTGGGGGAAGTAGTAGGAGTTGAAAACACTAAGAAATATTTTTCTTTTATTAACAGTAAAGTTTAAAATCTGGAAAAGAATTATTTATGTGTCTTGTTCTCTACACACTAGTTACTAGCATCTATGCCCATCTGTTATAAATGTCCGTTATCTACAGAGTCACCTTAAATCCTGGTTTGTCCAGATATTTATCTGTTGTCAAGGCATAATTTTTAACAACACCCCCTTTCTCAAAAATGTCAGTTTTGGATAAATTATATGAACACTTTAATTTAAAACATAGTACAGACAAATAGCTGTCAATCTTTCAAAATCTTAGGATTATGTTAATTGGGTTGGGTTAGTGATTTTGCTTATTATGTATTAAAAATTTTAAGTTTACATATACCTCATGATATGAACTCTAGCAGGAATTTTATTTATTACTTATTTTGAAGCAGTAAGCTAGGGTATTGACTGATTTCTTTGCGGATGGATAGGGCAATCCATAAATGTTTCTTAGAGGAAAGAATTAAATGGTGGACATTTGGGGAATAAATTTTGTATGTCTACCCAATGATTTCTGAATTGAAAGAACAGAGGAGTGAGTTGACTATAAATACTTAGTTGCTTGATCTTGGTTTAGGGCTTACTTGAATTAGGGAACTAATATGAGGTAGTTTTGGATAATTTATCTTATACGTCTTCAAGATCTCTTAGCCCTTGTTTTCTGTAACATTTCTACTTCAGTAAAAGAGTCTCCAGGGGCAAATCTCTTATTTTTCCTGCTGATCTAATCAGTGTCTTGCTTAATTTTTTTCCCTATTCTGTGAATTTTTGCTTTCCCCATATTTAGTCCATTTAAACTTATTCTTGGTCACAAGTTAGTAATTTAGAAGTGTTTGAATCCAGTGTATAAACTGTCACAGTTATTGCTAGAATGTTGATAAAGACCTTCAGTAGAAGTATTCATTTTATTAACGACTAAATTGTTTTCTTATCCATGATACCTTATGAAGAGAGGTATTCATAGTACAGTGCCTGATTAAAAGTAGGCACAGTGGGTAAGTGCTGGACTTGAATTTCTTTCCTAGTTTTGCAGTTTGCATTTAACAGCAGTGATCTCCGAATGCACTACATAGAAACTTACCCCAAAAGAAATTGGAATTGTCTCTTCAAAGAGGTTCTGTAATTTCACTACCTCTGAAAATTAGTTTGTGAGGTGTTTTATGTCTGTGATAAATGCTTCTATTAAGTTGTCATGCCTCTATTTCTGATACCTTGTTAGTCTTTTGATACTGAAACATTTTTCTTAGGGAAGTATGGGATAAAACTGTCAATTTCTCAGGAACCATTTTCTTCTGCCTAAATGACTGTTTATACAATATTTTAAAGTGATTAACTTGTGTTTTACCATGAATAAATGTTCAATTATTGAAATATATCAGATATTATGTTTTAATATTATCCATCTTTATATTTTTTTTGAATGTTTATGTGAAATTTTTATAGTGAGAGTTAAAAATCAAAGGAATAGAAGTTGTTTTACTGGCATCTTTGTTAGAACAGATTATCACTTAAATAATTTTATTTTACTCTTTTTTTAAGTAGCAGACGTTAGTTTTCTTTAAAATAAAGATACTTGGGATCTCCTCGGTGGCACAGGGAGTTAAGTCTCAGCACTATGACTTTAACAACAGCCACTGCAGCACGAGTTCTATCTCCGATTCTGGCCAGGGAGCTGACCCACATGGCACAGCAGACCTTTCCTGTCTCACCCGCTGCTCCCCTCAACAGTGTATTTCAGTCAATCTGCCTGTTCTGCTTCTCTGTCTCTGGTGAATCCTCTCACCCCCCTCAACCCCACGACGCCTCTGGCCTGCACCGCAGTTCTAGTATGCATAAACAAATAAACCTTTTTCAAAAAAGAATAAAAGTACTTAGTATTTTTATTAAAAATACTTAGTATTAATAAAAATACTTAGTATTAGATCTGTATATTAGGAATATGCCCAGGTTTCATTTCTCCCCCTCCCTTCAAAGCTGCTTTCCTGTTTTTTTCCCATTTCCTGTTTTGATCATAGTACACGCATTTCACTTGTTACCAAATTTTTAAGTTCTGTCCTTTTTTTATCCTTTCACCACCAATTTGTATTCCTACCCTTTATTCTACGTGTCTTAAATCCCATTTACTTTCTTAATTCTTTGTGCCAATATGTTTCAATTCTGCTATCCTAGACCATTATTCCCCTAAACTGAGCTCCTTGCCACTAATATAGAATATCCCTTATTCTCAAAATCTACAACTTGAGTTGTCTAAAAAACTGTTGCTCTGACCAGGCTAGTCCCTATTGCTTCAATATAGTAGCAGTTTCTTTAGGATGTCTTTATGCTTCCTCATACTCTGACCTGGATAGCTTTGTCAACATCAGTGTTGACCTCACATCTGTTCTTCCATCTAACAGCCTGTTTCTACACACTGCTTTTTCAGGTTGTGCTTTTGGTTATGATTTAGTATATCTTACCTTCCATTCACACTTTCAAGCCCCAACACACACATACTGTCTTACTCTCAGACCCACCTCAGGTGTTAGTAAGTTACTTTTTTTTTTTTTTAAAGATTTATTTATGCATGCATGCAAGCTGGGGTACAGGCCAGAGGCGTGGGGCGGGGAGAGGGTTCACCACAGACAGCACAGGCAGATCATCGGAAATACACTGCTGAGGGGAGCAGCGGGCAAGGTAGGAGAGGTCTGCTGCGCCATGTGGGAATCTCCCTGGCTGGGCTTTGACCTTGCGTCCCTGCTGCCAACAGCTCCATAGTCAGGTGCGCCACCAGGGAGGCCTTTACTAAGTTACTTTTTATTATAGTTAGTTTACATGTTTGAGTACTCTGAAGATGAGGCCTCCATGCCCTTGAAAAAGCAAGCCAGGTAATTTAGTGAGTTAAGTGTAGTGATTGGAAGTATATAGGTTCAATTATGAGCACCGAGAGACTGGCACCTAATTATGTTCTGAAAGAGATGGGTGTCTTACAGATATTTATTGAAAATGCCAGATTTTCAATAACGGTCTCCATGCCACCTCCTCTGAGGTGAGCAACCTCTGTCACACAAGGTAGAAAGGAGAGACCTGAATGAATACTAATGTATGATTAAGAACTGATCCAGATACACATTTTGAGTAATCAGTGAATGGTTGAGTCAGCACTTCTTTGTGTGTTATGTGTGTGTCATGTTATGTGCTATGCATGGCGCAATATAGGATCCATAATATGGGACAAGGTAGGACTTGAGATTATTTTCTCAAAAGTATTTCAGGGTCTTTTCTGTGTGTCTGTTATGCCCTCCATAGCTGCCTGGTTTGACTGCTAGATTGCTGACATTTGTGACCTTGGAAGAGTTGTGATGTTAACTTTGATTAAATAAATGAAGTAAGAATGAAAACATATTTCTTGTCATGGACACTGTAGGATAGAAACTAATCCAAGGGCAGTACTTGGAAGTGGAGGAAAATCAGATGTGGACTTGAATGAATTGTAGGTCTAGAACTATTTGGGCCAGTACCCAAATATAAGTGGGAAGTTATTACGAACAAAACAAATTAAGAAGTGGTTCCATCTCAAGTTTCATTAGCTTTGAAAACTTATACATATTGGTAAGTTTGCTTTCTCCTATGTATTTGTTCTTTGTAATTAGAACTAAGAATTTAAATGTAATTTTTTTTCCTTCCCCCAAATAGCTTTTGCCTACCAAAAAGTTTTGGGAACCTGATGATTCAACAAAAGATGGACAAAAAGGCATATTTCTTGGGGATGATGAATGGAGAGAGACTGCATGGGGAACTTCTCGTAAGTTACTATTATATGTAAGAGAAATAGGAATTTAACTCAGTTTTATTAAAACCCTGCTGTTCCCCAAACAGTATTTGGAGAAAATTTGTAAGGTCTTTGTTGAGGACTTTATAAATCATATGCATATTTTATATAAATTAATTGATACTTTATTATTGGTTATAACTGGTTGGTAATACTAATATTTTATTAAGAATTTTTAAAAATTATCTCTGGTTATAAAAATCTGAATTTTCGTGAAAATTGAGGACACAGAATTTCAGTCTTGAGTTGTATTAGATGGTAGTGACTGATGTATCTAATTACAACTTGGTCTAGTTTTTAATTAGACATCAGCCACACCCAGAAAGGGAGTAGAATTTTGAGTATTTTTGATAACTATAAGTAGTGTAAGAGAGACTTGGGCCCAGGAAACTACTAAGGAAAAATAAAACAGAATATAAAGGGTATAACTCACAACAGTGTGGCAGTATTTTTGACAAATTAAAAGGCATAGTTACTAGTCTTAAAATAGTACTGATTATATTTTTAGATGTTTCTGATTAGTAAAGTTTGAGAGGTATACACGTTAAACTATCACCAAGTATTTAACATAAGTTTTTCTTTTTATGATTGCGTTTACTGCAGCTTGCTTAAGCTGTACCAGATGACCAAAGTAATACAAAAACAGTTCTCATTGGTAATTATCAAATTAACCATGTATTTTGAGTGTAGAAGTCCATGTATTTCATTCTTCACCAAATCACTAAAGCATATTTAAAGATTTTAAAGTTCTTTATATCTTTAAGATTTGTTAATAAGCTAAAATAATTTATAAAACCCAAGAAGTTAAAAAATCTAGAAAAAAATTAGTGATTAATACTCCTTTTATAGTCAAAATTGAAATGGAGATTTTAATAACTCTTAATTTAGACATAAATTTATCTAAGATACTCTGATTTTTTATTAATTCAACCAATAATATGTAAAATGATATGCCAGATAGGATACAAAGATAAATGAGATGTGATCTTTGCCCTCGAGGAATTTTTTTTAATTAATTTGAATTAATCGGTATTAGAATAGACTCAATTTAAATTTCTCAGTTACCTGGACTAGTATGCATTTTTCCCACAAAAGGCATTTTCTTTGTTAAAATCACGTTTGAGAACTTGGTTAATGGACATGTTTTGCTTTTTGTTTTAAAGGTGGTTGATTACTTTATCCAAATATTTCGTAAGGCATTCCAAAGCAATGCAATCAGTGTTAGGTTTATAATTTTAGTTAATTCCTTCTTCCAACTTTAACTTTGTTGTAAGGATAAAAGTTTGGAGATGAACATTGTCTTTACTATGACACATGAGGGAATAAAAAGTGGATGAATTTTTTTAAATGAACAAACATTTACTGAATGTCAAGATTGTTCAAATACAGCTTTTCCTAAATGAATTGTCATTCTAAGAAAGATTCAGTCACTGCAGGAAATTGTCTTGTGCCTGTTTTCTTCTTAGCTGAACTGAACTGCTTGTGATTGTTAATTACATGTGTATATAAGTTCCTAAGACTTTTTTCAGGTCCTTGATGTGTGCTGGTTTCTAAACTGAAGTGTTTTTTCCACCCCCATAACCTATTTTTTTACTCAATTTTTCTTTGGGATTCATGCTAAGATAGGGACAGATTCATGCCCCTCTTACTGTCTCAGTAATATCCTGATTATTTTTATTAAAGCACTTTTTTTCTGTTAAAATTGCCTTCTCTTAAACCTATAGTCTCTTTGAGGGCAGGGACTGTTTTGTTTGTTCTTGGATTTCCTCATACATAGCACAATGCCTAACATAGAAAAGATAGCACATCAGTATATTAATTTTGTAAATGAGTGGGGTAAACGATTGATTGAATAAGAGAATGATCTCCTGTGGATAAGGATACTGAAATGGAAATGTTTGAATATGTTTTAATGAAAACAGCAGTCATTAAAAAATTAATTATAGTTAACAAAATGATGACTGACTAATGTAGTAATTCAGTTCTTTGAGGACTGAACCTAATATTGTACATTGTATGTGTTTAAAAATTGAGCCAGAAATAGCTGATAGGTTTTGGGTTCCTTTAAACTTTTTTTTTTTTTTTTTTTGGACAAAAACTGTGAACCTTACTACATTTTTCTTTATATTTGTGTTCCATTTGCTCTCAGATCTTAAATTTCATTTCTTTTTGTCGCAAAAATATGTAGAGAATGAATAATTTTTTGGCTGAACAAAATTAAAGCTTTTAAACTATAGAAGGATTTTAAAAGTTAATCTCAAGGTGATACTTAGTTCTTTCATCGAACCTATAAAATTTGGAGTTATTGCTACTTTTTCCCAGAGTCATCCTGTGTTTTTATAGTGATAAAGCTATGTGTTATGAATCTGTCTAGTATATAACTCTCAACTTGAGGAGTGCCTCTGCCAATCTAGAATGAGTTACTTTTATTCTTCAAGGTTTTATATCTAAATTTTCCTATTATGTTCTTATTTTCATTGCAGTTGTTAAGAATCGTCAAAACAACTGTAACGGTCTTCAGGTTAATGTTTTTATCTACATTGACCTTTTTGCTTTGACTTTGGTTCACCGGGGCTTTTACCTGTTTATTACCAAATGGCTCTTTACATCTGTAGTCTCCAAGTGCCCACGCCAGGGATTCTTAACAAAATGTAGAACTTGTTAGAAAGATTATACCGTAACATCCAAAATAAAACAGTATGCTGATTTTTCTTAGTATATTAATTTGTATGAGTGCATTTTGTTTAGTTCAGTAGTACAAATATTAATTGTGTTCTTTCTTTCAAATAGACCATTCAATGTCCCAGCCTATTATGGTACAGAGAAGATCTGGACAGGGTTTTCATGGAAACAGTGAAGTAAATGCAATACTGTCTCCGCGATCAGAAAGTGGAGGCCTTGGCGTGAGCATGGTAGAATATGTATTAAGTTCTTCTCCTGCTGATAAATTGGATTCTCGATTTAGAAAAGGAACTTTTGTAAGTATTTTGATAAGGGAATATTTAATCACTGCTCAGTGGTTACTTGGTTATTTTTAAGTCAGTTTATTTTTCTGGCCCTTCATTGAGTTATAGGAAATTTTGTCGCTATTGGAACGTTTATTTTCTTCACTTGGCCACGTCTTGAAATACTTAAAGTGATAGAATCACCAAAGTTATTTATAATCTTCACCATGTATCAAAATCAAACTATTAATTTAAAAATATAACTTGCAAAACTAAAATTACATATTTGTGATAGTGCTTGATCTGAAAGTTATTAAACCAAATCATCTGTGCATTAAATAGAATTTTAATCTTATTTGTGGTGTTACTGCTTTTCCAGCACCGCTATAGTTAAGGTTGCCTTAGCCCTTCTGTTATAAATCCTGGTTTGTTCTCAGTTTTTTGGCCTTTGATAGATTAGTTCACTACAAAATTAAAATAGGATTTAATGCGTTTATTGTTTACATGCACTATAGTGTAGTTTTAGGTCACCTTATGGTACCTTTTTTGTGTGTTCTATTAAATACTCAGAATCAAACAGATTCTTTTTCCTCAGGGCACTAGAGATGCTGAAACAGATGGACCTGAGAAAGGAGATCAAAAAGGCAAGGCTTCTCCATTTGAGGAGGACCAAAAAAGAGATCTTAAACAAGGAGATGATGATGATTCTAAAATAAATGGCAGAGGTTTGCCAAATGGAATGGATGCCGATTGCAAAGATTTTAAGTAAGATTTTAAACTTTCTCAAGAAGAAAAGCATATCTCTTTAGGGTTACTACTATTAGTTGATGTGACTGACGTAGATATTTTTCCACCTTTGGTTTATTTCATTTCCCTTTGTGCCTTGTGTTTTCTGGAATTTTTTATTTTTTTCATATGGAATATTAATGAATATGAGCCATTAAAAAACTAGTTCTTTAAAAATTTTCTGAAACAGTATATTCCATTGAAGGAGTAACGTTAGAAGCTGCTTTTACCTTTCAGGAAATATGGTAGCTTAAATACTAGTTTTTTCCTCCCTGCTGAAGTTTAGTGAATTTTAGGTTTAATCTGTGAATTTTTTTTTCCCTTGGCAAACTCTTCTTGGGGTTGCTTTTTAGCACCTTTCCATGTAGTTTACTCTTCTGTTCCTATCCAGTATCTTTTGGAAATTTAAAAAAACATGCAAATTGGTGGCAAATAAGTAAAACAGAAGAAAAGCATTTACTGTTAAAAGAATACTGTCTTTGAGTTCTATGAGGGAAAAAAAGAAATGAAGAGACATAACTAGCTTAGAAGCAGTTACTTTCTTAAAATATGAGTTTGTGCTAATACTTAATACTGTCCCTAAAATTAGAAATTAGGGAATAAAATTAGAGGCGTCAAAAAATTAGATTTAAGCTCAGAATTCTTTAATTTGTAACTTTTTAGTTTTCTCCTTATGGCAGTATTTCCAGCCTTTCCTCTTAGTCAGTGCACATTTTTCTAAATATTAGGGAGTTGTTTCTTACTACTGATTTTCTATACTTTATATTTCAATAGTCAGAAAATTTGGACCCTATCTGAAAATAAGCTGCTACTTGGAGATAGTGTGAACTGTGGGGTTTCAGTTAATGAGTGGAAGTATATGTGGGTGGCATACTTTTTAAGTTTGTTGCCTTTAATTATCAAAAACATAATAACATTGCTTCTTAAAAACAGTTCTCTGTTCTTAGTGCAAAAAAGCATCCAAAACCAGTAAACCTCTTTTGACAAATAAATTCAATGTTAATTCAATTTGTTTCATAACCTTACCCTGATTTTCTCTTTGCCTATTACCTAATCTTAAGTTTTAGTCAAGGGCATACATTTAAAACTGACTTGATAAAAGCCCTTAGAGTATAAATTTATAATTGAAGTGTTAATACATCATTAACTATAGCAAGAAAATAGCACCACTGATAGAACAACAGCTTTTTTATTTTGTATCGTCTACTTTTTGCTATCTTAGAGTTGTTTTGTATGAAAGGCTCTACTCCATATTAATATGAATTTCATATTTGTTAGCACTCTGATGTATGAAAGGCTCTACTCCATATTAATATGAATTTCATATTTGTTAGCACTCTGATTTTATTTTGTTAAGTTTGGGGTATGTACATAGAATTATTTATGACGTATATTAGATGCAGTGTTTACTTGACAGTGTAAAAACATTTTAAAATAATTGTTGTGGCCATTTAATCACTACACTATCATAATTTTTGTGCTAGTACAAAGTTAATCTGTATATTTACTGATACATCATCAATAAGTAATGGAGTAGGAATGAAAGAACTTTAGGAGGCTTTTGTTTTCCTTTATTTGTCACTTTAATTTTTAAAAAGATTCTTGTAGTTTTATTTCTTCTTCCAATACATGTTGAATAAAAAATGAAAATTTGCTACTCTAATGCAAAATTAGCTATGGTTAAGAGAGAAACGAATTTGCAATTTCTTCCAGTGTTGCGAGGACAGAGGTTGAATTTTTTTAAATATAAGATCACTTACATATCTGGAGAACAATTCTTATAATTAAGGATTTGTTTTGTAAAATGCTGTGTACATATTAGTATATTTATCCCAATGTCAGATACCTGAAGTTGGAAGCAAAGTTAGATAAGTTTGACATGTGACTTTGAAAGCCAGATAAAGTGATTATTGCCATTTTTTAAATGTACTTATGTCTGATTATATTATAAACTCATGGTTCCTTAAAACATATTTCTTTCTGGGGAGGGAGAGGATCTTATGTAAAATATTTCTGTAGACAAAAAGTAAATATCAATGACAGTTGTGATTATATGTAGTAATAAGGTTTAGACTATGAAGGATATTGGAAAAAAGGAAAAGGAATATTTAAAATTTAGTCCAGTGTTAATAAATTTCTTGGAAAAACCAAGGAGGTATTCAGTAGAGAAAGCTGTTTTTTACATGTAGAATTATACTTTTCCATTGGTGTGCTAACTTCATTTTTGACATATGCTATACATTCACATTTTATTCTAATGATTTAAACTAAAACATTTGGAGCCTCCCTGGTGGCATAGGGGTTAAGTCTCAGCGCTATCATCACTTTGTCCTGAGTTCACTCCCCAGCCAGGGAGCTAACCCTCATAAGACACAGCAGACCTCCTGTCTTGCCAGCTGTTCCCCTCAGCAGTATATTTCAGTAAATCCTTCTGTTGTGCTCCCCACCCTGTCTCTGGTAAATCTTCTCCCCCTTCTCTCTCCCCTTCCCCCACACCTCTGGCCTCATGACTCAAATATGTGTTTAAAATAAACTAAAACAATTTGGTATAATAAAGAGAAATGGAGGCCTGCCAGAGGGTTTTCACAAATAATTTTTGTTGTTGGACCACAAGGTCATTTCTTGTCTCCTCAGTAAAGAAAATGAGACTTGAAATGATTTGCTCAAAATCATAACAGAATTCAGGAGTCAATCTTTTGTCTTAGCTCACTGTTCTTTTCTTTTGTATTCCACCCTTAAGTCATGAAGACTGTAATGATGCTTTATGACCATTTTTTTTTTTTCTGAATATTGGTAAGCAAGATGTTAACTTGCTTACAAAATTATGTACCGGTACACGGTGCATGGTAGGTGGATTTTGACTTTGAGCCTTCCCGTATTTGTCACTTGATAGTCTTCTCTTTATACCTACCATTTTGTCAATGATTTGAGACAAAAGTTGCAGATAGGAAAGCCTAAATTTTTATATTGACCAATTATCATATCTATAAAATTGAGGTCTAATCATTAGGCTATTCAAATTGGGGAAAAAACAATAATATTAAAATCCAAAACTGTATCCACTATTTAAGATGTTAGATTGGGGGCGGGGGGATAAAGTATAATAACGTGGGATGGTTTGACATGGAGTGCCCTGTTCTTGTTGTCTTTTAAAAGATCATTTGTTTTTTAATGTTTTCTTACTTTCTTGTCTCAGCTTTTGACTTAAAACGTTTGATCACTAATGTCTTTCTATTTTCTTTATATAGTCGTACTCCTGGAAGTCGTCAAGCCTCTCCAACTGAAGTAGTTGAGCGCCTGGGCCCCAATACTAATCCCCCAGAAGGATTGGGGCCTCTTCCTAATCCTACAGCTAATAAACCACTTGTTGAAGAATTTTCAAATCCTGAAACTCAGAATCTGGATGCCATGGAACAAGTTGGGCTGGATTCTTTACAGTTTGATTATCCTGGTAATCAGGTACCCATGGACTCTTCAGGAGCTACTGTAGGCCTTTTTGACTACAATTCCCAGCAGCAGGTAAAGATGACTCTTCTCTGAAGAAGCTCCTTTTAACTCTTTACTGAAAGAGCCTGAAGCAGGATGAGGCATTGATAGGAATAATAGGAGACCTTGAACACTTAATGTATTGAATAAAATGTCCTTGTAACTGAGAACATGACTCAAATATGTGTTTAAAATATTCTCTCCCCAGCGTTTGAAACTAATCTATCACGTGTTTTTCATAATAGCTCTTTCAGAGGACTAATGCACTGACAGTCCAGCAGTTAACTGCGGCTCAGCAGCAGCAATATGCATTGGCTGCAGCTCAGCAGCCACATATAGGTGAGTGTTTGTGAGTTGCCATTGTGATTAGACTATTAGAAAATCTTGTTTTAAAGTGTTTAGTGTTTTGTTTTCCTTTTACTGATGATGATATTTATTTTTTGAAACATCTGAAATAAAAAAAGTAATAGATGGCAAGGATAAAGATTACAGAAGAAAAATTTGTGATTATTGCTTATGTCCTTTGTTAAATAACATTTATATTTAGAACTTTTTTTTCCCCAATGTGAAGTGAGAGTTGAATATAGTTATCAAGTCAGAATATTTATTTTAAAAATTGTTGGGAAACCGGTATCCTAAGGTAGATTCTTAAAATTCTTATTTTCTTATTTGGTCTTTGACCTTTAGTCTTCACTGTATCATGAATTACTACATTTAAACACCATTACTGCTAGAGCCTAAACTCTAGTATATTTTGTCTGTGTTGGGATTTTTTGTCTTATAATTTTTTAGTCTTGAAATAATTACAGATTTACATGAAGTTACAAAGAGGGTCTACAAAGAAGCCCCCAGTTTAATTTTCCTCAGTGACTACATCTTAAATAATTACAGTACAGTATCAAAATCAGGAATATGACACTGATAAATGTGTAGAAAAAGTTTGTCATTTTATCCCATATGTAGCTTGATGTCACCATTTTATGCCTGTGATTATAGCTAAACTTGATTTATTTTCTGTTTGGAAATACACATATCAACATCAGAATCTATGGGGGGTGAGGGAAGTAAGGGTTGCTAGACCAAATTTGTTCTCTTCCCTTATATTTGTATTTTTGTGTCACTCCAAGAAGGCTTCTTAGGTTCCAGATTTTATTACTGGTTTTAACCAAAAATTACCACACATTTTTTAGTTGATATCTAATAGTAACATACATTCTGAACCTGGTCTTTTTCTTCCGCTTTCTTTATTGCTGTATTTAAGCTTTTTCTCTGCACATTGTTAGAAATAGACCAAAAGAGGGGCCGCACACTACTAGGTTGTGGGGTTGGGTCATATCAACCATAGAGGGTCATACCAACCATTGCAGAAGGTTTTTGTATAATATAGATACATATGGTCAGATTTATTCCTTGTTTTCAAAACACTTGAAACCGTCTTTGTGTCTGATTTAAAATGTAAAGGTGGATTAAAATAATTTCTAAAATCGTAAAAACACTATATACCACTATATACCAATTGTCATTAAATGTTACACTAGGATTTTGCCTTTCCACTTTATATACTACCGTATTTTTCTGAAGCTTTTAAAACCAGTTTTTTTTTTTTTTTTTAAAGATTTATTTATTTATACATACAAGCTGGGGTACAGGCCAGAGGCGTGGGCGGCGAGAGGGTTCACCAGAGACAGAGTTAGGAGCAGAACAGGCAGATCAGAAATACACTGCTGAGGGGAGCAGCGGGCGAGGCAAGAGAGATCTGCCGCACCATGTGGGATTCTCCCGGGCTGGGTATCGAACTCGCATCACGCGCTGCTGACAGCTCCACAGCACAGCGCTCAAACGCTGCACCACCAGGAAGGCACTAAAAACAGTCTTTTTTATCATAAAAATATAGTCTGTTGGCCTCCCCGGTGGCGCAGCGGTTGAGCACCGTGCTGTGGAGCTGTCGGCAGCGGCGACGCGAGTTCGACACCCAGCCGGGGAAAATCCCACATGGTGCAGCAGACCTCTCCTGCCTCGCCCGCTGCTCCCCTCAGCAGTGTATTTCTGATCTGCCTGTTCTGCTCCCCACTCTGTCTCTGGTGAACCCTCTCGCCGCCCCACGCCTCTGGCCTGTACCCCAGCTTGTATGTATAAATAAAAAAAATAAATCTTAAAAAAAATATATATATAGTCTGTTAACAGAAAGTATCCTGGCCTTATAGATTTTGTAGTGGCATGAACACAACATGAATACCAATACATCATTTTCTGTTTTCACAATAAAGATAATTGAAACACATCCGTTTCACCTTCTACTTGCCTCAGTTATTTTCCAAAAGATGTAACTCTTAGAAATTTTTCAGTTAATATTTTGATACATTATGATGATAAGGGATATACACAATGATTCCTTAAGATCCAGCAGTTTCTTCCTCTTTTTAATGAACATTGCAAATGAAAGTTTAGAACTCTTTGTTAGCCTTTACTAAATTCATACTGGTATATATCACGTGAGCTCAATAGTCACTCTCCAGCTTGTCATTCTTCATTGTTTGTCTGTTGCTTTCAAGGTAAACGTCATACTTTGTAACATGACGCAGGAAATTCTTCATAGGTCTTTATTCTTCTTACAGCTCCGGTTTTATCTTACCATCTACTACAGACCCACACCTGTTCACCCTTCCAAACTTGGTAGATGCTCCTCTGTGTCCATAGTGCTTATTTGCACTACATTCTAAATGTCAGTTTGTTTTTCTCACTAGCTGGAATCCTGAATGAGAGTAGAATTATATCTGTCATCCTCATTGCACCCCTCACTCAGAGTATGGTTCAGTAAAGATAGAATGAAAACTACCATTTAATAATAATAGTTCTAGTTTGAAACATTTGTTGTGTCTGATCAATGTGCTTGTGTGTCTATACATTGTGCTCAATAGTACTATACAGTCCGTTCGTATTCAGTATCACATTTAATTCTCACAAAAATCCTGTAAGTCATTGATAAAACTAGTTTATAAATGAAGAACCTTAAACTCAATCAGATCATGTGACATACCCAGAGTACCTCAGTTAATAAGAATATGAGCCATATATACACTATGCTCCCCCACTGCAAAGTCAAAGTGTTTTTACCTAATGAAGAAAATTATACTTTACATTTTCATTCATTGTATCTCTCTTTTACACAGCTGGTGTATTCTCAGCAGGCCTCGCTCCAGCTGCATTTGTGCCAAATCCATATATTATTAGTGCTGCTCCTCCAGGGACCGATCCATATACTGCAGCAGGATTGGCTGCAGCAGCAACATTAGCAGGTAACTTACTGTTCATCCTTGTTGCTCGTTACAGAGTTAGTTTTCATTTTGGTGTATGTTTTAATTTTGTCTATTTGAGTAATCTGAAGTTCTTTGGAAAACTTGAAACATTTATCCAGAACTAACTGAAGTTTCCAGAGTTAATTTTTCAACTGTAATGCCATAGGAGAAAACCTTAGCCTGTTAGCTCTTTCCTCCTGTGCATGGTTGGTTTACATGTCAGTTTCTAGAAATTTTACATTGACAAACCACAAATCTTTATTCTTGTGACCAGTCCCATTACCCACAATGACAGTACAAATGCCTCAGAAAAAAGAGAGTAGATGCTATAAACACTGAGGTCAGGATAGTATATGTTAAACACCTCCTTGAGAATGATTTCTAAAAAGTGAAGTTTATTTAGCAATGTTAAAATACGTAAATAAGCTAAGGGTCAAAAAGATATGGTAGGGTTGGAAAGAACTTAGTAAAAATTGTTACGACCAAGACCACCACTCAATCTGATATAAAAACCCAGGCTGTACAGTGTTACATGTCAGTTACAGCTCCGTGAAGCTGATTGCTTACATGGATGCTGATCAGGCACAGTCTTCTTGAGCAGAGTAATTTGTCATTTCTGTTGGGCTGGGGATTGGGTTAGGGTGTTTTAGGTTGAGTTGTTTACAGAGACAGAAGTGAGTTAGTGTTAGGCCTATTTTTGTTGGTTACTGAGGCAGGAGCAGAGTGACGTTAGCTTCAGAAGTCTGTTCACGGAAGTGAGTCATCTGATTGACTTACATCACTCAAGGATATCATCAACTTTTTAACTTTCAGATATTTGTTCACTGAAGTGAAATGTCATTCATTGATCAATTAGACAATTTTAAATCCACTTCTGGTAATTATTTATTATGACTGTAAAACAGTTGGTCTTTCCCTAGGAGTTTAGGAACATTTTTATATTCAAGATTTATAGGGGGGGGGGACGACAAAGCACTTTCATTTCTTATTTGGTATATTAACAGATTGTAACTAATTTGTCGTGTTCAATAGTTTTTGAGTGTATATCTGCATGTGATTCCGTAAGAATATGAACTTTCCTGGTGCCATTCAACTGGATGTTAGTATGTAAAGTTCTGGTATGAGAAGTGCAGAGAGTCATTACCTAATGGTCTGAAAGGAGCAACTGTAAAAGGTTATTAGTTTTGAGATAAGCATTCTAGGCGCTGTTCTGGATTTAAGCTTTCTATAATTAGTGCTGTCCATTAAAACTATAACATATGAGAAATAATAATACAGTTTTTAGTAATCACATTGTAAAAGTAAATATCAGATAAAACTAGTTTCAGTAGCATGTTTGAGTTAGCACAACAATATCCAAAATATTTTAATATGTGATTAATAATTTAAAAATGACCGGTATTTTCGTGTTTCGGAATCCTCTGTGTTATATACAGCGTACAGAAGTTTATTTACCTTTTAATTGTTGACTTTCAGCTGCTGTGTTCACTGTGTGAACAGTGAGGTTTGAGTTTGTTTTGGCAGTGTAGCCTTCATAAATCCTTTTTGGTGTCAAAGCAGTCGTTGTTGTAGATTGTACTTCTATTATCTTGGGAAATATATTTTACACTTAAACTTTTTTGTTACCCAGTTAATTAATACTGGGCTTTATTTTCTCAGGGGAATTTTCAGACATAGTTGCTGTATCGTTCAGGAATTAAGACATTTTATTCATTAATTTAATGGTGGACTTACTGGGCATGATGCTATTTACTCTCCAGGAGTCAGATTTTATCTTTAAAATAGGATGGATCAAGAATAATTCATTTTACTTTTCCTAGTTTACTTTCTTATGTCTGTGTCCTGTATACTTACATTGCCTAGTTCTTTCTTGTCTTGACTTACTGGTCCCAAATTACTAGCCCCATAAGCACTGAAAGTGTTTTCTTAGGTGATTTTCAATTGTTTTATAAGTGAGGCTAATTGTTTGAAATCTGCAAAATATTTTTAAACTCAAGGTTTGCAATTAAAATACTGTTGTAACTGCTTGGTATAAGGATACTCACTAGTTTCATATTATCATTGCAAAGCAAAAGATAAGTGTTTTATTTTTGTAATTCTTACTAGTAGTCAGAAGATACTCTTTTTTTAACAGCAGTGATGAATTGTGCATAGGAAGTCTTATAACTTTATGGTATTTGATGTTCCCTGAATATATTTTCTGTGTTTGCCAGTTTCATACTCACATATTGGCATTGATTAGTTTTAAGAGCCCTGTCAATTCATTGGCCCTCTTGAGTTTAGTGGCATATTTCTCCATTAAGACCACTGTTGTTACTCCTGAATATATTTTTCTTTTGAAAATCAATACTTGAATGAAACTTTCTCTTTAGCAGAATTGGGAAAAGTAAAGGTATAAGTGGGAGACAGTTATAAGGACGTCTCTTAGGTCTTGTATACTGATGATTTTATCTAATGGCAGCTCATTTATCTGTAAAATCTGATTTATTTATTTATTTTTATTTTTTTGATGGGATGTTGGGTTTAGGTCCGGCAGTAGTTCCACCTCAGTATTATGGTGTTCCATGGGGGGTGTATCCAGCCAATTTATTTCAGCAACAAGCTGCGGCTGCAGCAAACAACACAGCTAATCAGCAAGCAGCGTCACAAACTCAGCCTGGACAGCAACAGGTATTGACCTGCTTTCATTAAATAATACCTGAAGAATCTTTGAAATACTGAGAGCAATTTGCATTCAAGATCTGTTTTTCCCCCTGCTTCTTATTTTTCTCAATATGTAACATAATACCTAACATAAAATTGGTACACAACTATTATTTGGGGGTTTTCCCCCTGGTTAAATGTATTATATGAATTTAAAGACTTGGCAGTACCTCCCTTTCTGCATTACTGTTACCTGAAACTTTTTGAAATCTCTAGCAATTTTTAGCCATCTTTTAATCACTTAAATAATTGTCACTTCATTTTCTTCTGGGTATTTAAATTACCATTTTAAATGCTAACTATATATATCTGGGAGATTACTGGGCACTCACAAATAAATCTCTTTACTCCTATTTTGATAAGTTAAAGAGTACATTAGAAAGAGTACTTCCCAGAAATCTTTTAGAGTCTCCATGTTACTTATAGATTGTTATAGTTATCTTGAGCCAATGATTTTTGTTTCATTAGTAAATCTGTATTTTGTTGCATATAATTATGTCCAAAGACTATCCAAAAATCTGTTTGAGGTATACAAAGTTGACCAAGATAAATATGTTATTTTATAATTTCATTTTTAAAGAAATCATTCGTCTTTTGTAGGTTCTCCGTGCTGGAGCAGGTCAGCGCCCTCTTACTCCCAGTCAGGGCCAGCAAGGACAGCAAGCAGAATCACTTGCAGCAGCAAATCCAACATTGGCTTTTGGTCAGGGTCTTGCTACTGGCATGCCAGGTATACAGTTGGTTAATTGTAGAAAGTCAAGTAGATTTAAAATGTTAAATGTAGACTCTCACACTGAAGGGTGGGAAAAAAATCAAGAAATATCTTTAAAATCTTGCCTACTTTGCAATAAATTCTTTAAAACTTAGATGCCCCAGTCATTAAAACAATGCTCTTTGTGAGATTTGATCATGGGAATGACAAATATTTATTAGAGCCTTCCACACAACCATTTTTTCTTCCTCTATTCATGGCATAAACCATAGCATCTTTCCAGCTCAGGGCAGCCCAGAATTCTCCACGCAGTGCTTCAAGAAATAAAACCAGTTGGGTAGAGCTGGCATGTAAAACCTTTTGAGCATTCCTGCCTTATAAGAATAATCACTTAGTTAACATTGAGACATTTATAGCTAACATTTCCCAGTTTGAACACTGTTTAGTTTTGTTTAGCCTGTCTATAATAATTGTTTTTTTCGACCTAGCAAGTTCATTTAGGAAAAGTGAAAAAAGGAAGGAGATACCTGCACAGATACATGTGGGCAAAGAGCTGCCCCATTTATATGTATTTTTTTAAGATTGATTGATTGATTGATTTGTGCATACAAGAAGTGGGATGTAGGCCAGAGGTGTGGGGTGGTGAAAGGATTCACCAGAGACAGTGGGGAGCAGAAAAGGCAGATCAACTGAAGTACACTGCTGAGGGGAGTAGCGGGGAGACAGGAGAGGCCTGCTGCGCCATGTGGGAAGCTCAAACTCGTGCTGCAGTGGCTGCATATAGCTTCATAGACTGAGACTTAACCCTTTGTGCCACCAAGGAGACCCCCCCCCATTTATATTTTAAACTATTGGTTTTTATAACCTAGTAACATTGCTATAATATGCCCACAAAAGCCTAATATGGAAAAAAATAGTAAAATTTCTGCTCATTGCCACAGTACACTATTAGAAAGGATCTACAAAATACTTTCTGTGTGAACTAGATTGTGATGAAGCTAGATTTTAAATTACTGCTTTAGTAACAATGGAAGAAGGGTGTTTTTCTTACGCCAGAAAAGCATTTGTTTTGTTTTTAAAGCTATATGTAATTATTAATAGGTTGTATCACTTCCCAATTCCTTCTCTGTTAAGTAAATGCTGTTTTTTCACTTAGATATATGGGTAGTAAGGAACTCCTATGACTGTATAGATTACTTGTTAATGAAATGTGATTTCCCATTTCTATTAAAGTAACATCATATTTTCCATTCAGATCATTTAGGAAATGTGGTTAGTATATTAGAAAAGATTTTGACTTACAAGATTGTTTATTATGTGCTCATTGTTGCTGTATACTTTTGTATGTTATTTTGAAGATTTCTATATCAGTTGTTTTCATTCTGTTCTCTGAAATTCTAAGGTTGGGTTAATAATCTTGTCTGTCCCTGGATAAGGAGTATTAATACTGCTGTCCCTAAAGTACAAATATTTTCCCTTTCCCTCCCATTTGTATACTTGTCTCATTGTCACTACTATTCTGGAACCATTGTGGATTAGAGAACTTGACAAAATTTGCAGCCGTTGGAAAATGGACTGTGAGGCTAAAGTTGTTGGAGTCACTTGGAAAGACATGGAGACAAGTGTAAAGGAACTGCTCTGGGAGCCGCTGCTAAGAGTACTCTCGGTTCCTCTTGGGGTTAGCTACAGTTCCAGTGGGGAAGAGCCGTGGAATCCAGCAAGTCATGCATTATTAGGTTCTAAGTAGGATGAGTGCTTGTATGTATTTGCTGTTGCCATGTAACTCTTGCTAGTCTGTCTTGGTGCTGGTTCTGATGTGTGTTTATTATAAATGCCCTTGCTTCCTTTCTTCATACTCAACTCATGTTACTGCTAAAAACATCAAGGTAATTTTGCTCTTCTTTATCATCTTTGGTTTTGTTCACTTCCTAGCTTTCCATTTTATGAGGAAGCTCTTTATTGCTTTTTTATTTTGTTCAACAATAATCTCTCTATTGGCGATTCTAGAAGAAAGCCACCTTTAACACTGTTTTTATCTAAAAAACAATTGACTATTTTGGAGTGATGATAATTTTAAAATAGGCCAAACTTTTAAGGGGAAAAAAAGCAGATTATTTTACTTGAACTTTTGAGCCACAACGTTTAGTCCCCTTACAAATAAATGTGAAAAATCATTTTCATAAAACTAGGATTAGCATATTTCTGCCCAAGTGAGTTGTCTGTTCACATGATTCCCTTACTCAAGACTTCCTCTTATGCCTTCAGTACTTCATTCTGCCCAGGACTATGGCTAAATAGTCCTCACTGTTCCTTAAACTGTTATAAAGTTACTAAGCTTACTGTGCTAGTGAGAGCCTCACTTGAGATAATTGATGTTTTTTCAAGTCTCATAATCCTTAGCTTTTCCCTTTTCTGACCTTCTTCACTCTCACCCATCAAATCCTTGGTCCTTGTACTGTATTGACTGTCGACTTTTAATCCCTCTTTGATCATATATACAGTTTTGGTTTTAGACTCTTATCTTCAGCCTTTCTTCCTCTGCCATCTCCTTCCCTCCAACTACCAGACCTAGTGTGCTTTATCACCCTAAAATACTTGATCTCACTTTGTTCTCCTTTTTGATTACCCATCGGAATTCACGTTCTATCTCACACTTTTAAACCCTGCCTTGATGATTCCTTTACTGAACTTGCCACAGTTCGCTGCTCATTCCTTAGAATGACCTGCTAGTCGGTGCTCAGCTCTTAGTGGCTTTTGCCACTAAGAGTGAGTGTTGGTCACTCACTCTTCATTGACTCTTTTTCTTTGACCTCCACGACAACATGTCATTCTAACATTGCTTGGCTGTTGCTTCTCAGTTTCTTTTCCACCTTCATTATGTGAAGTGTACACACACACACACACACACACAAAATTTATATTTATCTCCATTAAAATAAACCTGTAATTGTAAAAAAGTTAGAATTGCTGTATTTAATTTAAAACAACCTTTGCATATAGTGAAGGCAGTCTTTATCTCAGTTTATTGTACTTTAACAGAAATTAGCCTAAGATGTTTGAAGGCAATAAAATATGCATGCTGTTTTGTGATTGTAATTTTACTGTGCTTGTTTCTACATAGCCATTATAAAATAAGACTCACAAATTGACATTGGATTATACCTCAGTTTATTCTGTGTTTTTAAAAGAAATAAATATATCAGAGGTTGCTGGTACATTTTTTGCAAATGATCAGCAGCTGTTAAGCTTAAATTCTTGTCACTATACAAGGCAGTCTTTCTCAGTCAGAGAGCTAGGAGAGAATTGATCCTTACTCCCTTCAAGTATCCACTGTATGCAGTTAATTTCTTTCCTATGCATATAGTGGTACATGTTTTGTACCATCTTGGGAGAATTAGCAAAAGTTGCTTGAATCATTCTCTGTTTCCATGGTTCAGGTGAGGAATCCCCATTGAGAAGAGGTGAACCATTTCTTCATAGTTATGAATAATACAGATTATCCCCACCTTGTGCTCAGGCTGCAATAAAACTAATTCCTTTATGATTTTTTAACTGTAGCTTAAAAACCTTTGCAAATTGACTATTAGGATTTTAAAGTGTCTGTTTTGTTAAGATTAAATATTTTGAAGAGATGCTTACCAGTGAAAATCTAAAAGAATGCTGGTAATGAGACACTTGGTTTGGAGTTTTACTAAAATTGCATAATAAACATTTCTTTAGTCTTTCACTTCTCTCACAGTTGACTAAATGGTAATACTTTTAGAATATCAGCAATTGATTACCTCTAAAAAGAAAATACTTCATTTTGTGGCCTGTAAATAAAGGCATCTTAAAATTTAGAGAGAAAATTTTACACATGCTCTATTGAATTTTTTTGTGTACTTGGTATAATACCTTAAGTGTGTTTACTTTTCATGCTGTAGCTATTTAAGAGTTTTAGATTAATAGGGGCCATCAGCAGCCACTGCAGCACTAGTTCAATCCCTGGCCAGGAAGCTGACCCACATGGCGCAGCAGACCTCTTCTGTCACACCTGCTGCTCCCCTCAGCAGTGTATTTCATTCAGTCTGCCCGTTCTGCTCCCCACTCTCTCTGGTGAATCCTCTCACTCCCCACACCTCTGGTCTACACCCCAGTTCTTGTATGCATAAATAATTATTTTTTTTAAAAAAGAGAGATTAATAGCTTATAGTAGCTATGTGCTTTAGCTGACAAGTACATAAGAGAAAGTGTTTATGTGTTTTCTGTAATAAATGTTTCATTAGTTAATACGTATTTCAATGTTATATAGGCTATCAAGTACTGGCTCCAACTGCCTATTATGATCAGACTGGTGCCTTAGTGGTTGGCCCTGGAGCAAGAACTGGCCTTGGCGCTCCAGTTCGATTAATGGCTCCAACACCTGTTTTAATTAGTTCAGCAGCAGCACAGGCTGGTAAGTGTAAATGACATTTTCAAGGATAATAATTTTCTGGTGTTGTTTGAGATATCTTTACAAAAGAAAATAGCTATCTGAATAGTTTTAAGAAGTATCTGAAACTTATTTTACAGCAGCAGCAGCAGCAGCAGCCGGAGGAACTGCTAATAGTCTTACAGGCAGCACAAATGGTCTGTTTCGGCCAATGGGCACTCAGCCACCACAACAGCCGCAGCAACAACAGCAGCCAAGCACGAATCTGCAATCTAATTCATTTTACGGGAGCAATTCTTTGACTAGTAGCTCCCAGAGCAGTTCTTTATTTTCTCATGGACCTGGCCAACCTGGAAGTACATCTCTTGGCTTTGGAAGCAGTAGCTCTTTGGGTGCTGCTATAGGCTCCGCCCTTAGTGGGTTTGGCTCATCAGGTAAGTGTATTTTTAAGATGAGTATACTCAAGTGAACATGAGGCATGTGTATGTTTTTTATAATAAGATAAGCAATGATAGTATAGGAAGGTCAAGAATAAAATAATCATTGTTGGTTTAAATTTGTAGATGAAAAACTATCTCCTTTAACTCTTGAAGCATTTATGAATGCTTAACTGAAGTCTAGCAGCCTGTCCTTTCCTCAGATTTTCCACCGTAAGAATTGTTTTGCTATAATTTTTGTTTTAGTAAGGTGTGGCCAATGTACATTATGCTAATTACTAGCTCCTCCTTATTTTCTACATAGTAATAATGTTTAAGAAAGTAAATATTTTGCTGTCTTAAATTTCTGGTGTTTTAACATAATTATTTTGTATGCTTATTACATAGTTCACGCTTATTAAATGCTAGTGGTTCATTATGGTTTTCTTTATTTACTATAATACATAAAAAATACAATGAAATACTTTAAAGAGGAACTCCTAGGAAAGTACCAACAGCGTTATCCTTATTTTAGAATAAATAATAATCTTTACCACTAAAATTTCATTTTAAAGAATGCTTCTTCCCATATACTCATTTTATATATGCTACTTATCGCCAAATTTTAAATAACTTCACAAACGAAATAATTGACCTACAGAAGGTGCTCTTGTAACTGAGGAATAACTAAGTAGAATCAAAAGAGGGCCACATTGACTCCCTGTTGACACATCCTGTATTACCATTCAGGAAACATTAGGGGGGAAATGGCATATTATAGTTCCATTGACTCAGTTGGCAGCCTTTTCTTTGTAAGGCTGTTTATTCAGACCTCAAGAGATTTTATATTCCTATAACATACTGTAATCTTTAATAGCCACTGCTTACCTGTTTTCCTACCACATCAAATTATATTCTTTTCTGGTATGGAAAATGGCAAAGCTAACACATGCCAGTTATTATTAACTATTCTTGTCAGTTTTCTGTTCTAAATTTTCACATTCATAGTTAGAAGAGGTTATGTAACAATTATAAACTTTTAAATGCAAGATGCTTTTATGTTACAATGAATTACACTCGAGAAATGCCATGTTTGCCTACCACAAAATTATCTAAAGAATGGGCAACTTCTGAGAGAAAACCTAATGAACATGGACACGCTTTACCTTTTTAGTTTACTTGATTGAGTGCATTTATCCCTTGTGGAGTTAACTATTTTTTTTTACGTCTAGCCCAAGCACTCCCGTGGACTCAATCTTTTTTCTGACCCAATTGATAAGCATTCTCCCTTCTCCCCCTCCCCTCCAGTAGTCATGAATATTCTGAAGCAAACCAAAAGAACATACAGCTTAAAAACAAGCATTGTGGAAATAGCTACCATAGGTTATACACTCTAAATAACCCAAGAAAAGTAGAGAAAAGCTTACCCTCCCATTCCCTTTCCTAATAAAATATGTCACTGAAAAAAAGTCTGGTGTAGATTTGTAGGCCCGCCATCTGCCCAGTTCTTCTAAATTCCCATTTACCTCTTAACTACCATCTTCCCTATATTCCAAAATCAGTTGGCATGAACAGTTTGTTGTCTGCAAGGGCCCTTATAAATGCCTCTTTCCCAAAAACTGATCTTCATGCCTCCTTTATTACAAATGTTGCTTACTCAGTTCTAATTTCCAGTCTGGATTACCTCTGTTTCACCTTGCCTCAGAGAATATTAGCAACTGAATGCCAGGAACATCTGCCTCCTGTTGGACCTTTGTTAGAGTTCATTAAAGTGCTACATTTATGTATTTAGAACAAATCTGCCCATCACTGTTTCACATTATGACAATTCCAAGCCCATATGAAAGATATAAAATAATATCAATTGTGTTGTGTGCATTTACACGTACAGTAATGTACATGTAGTTATTTTTCTACCTATATGATGAAATTATGAATGCTTAGCAGTGTTAAATGCCCCAGTGACATAGTTAGCTAGACATAGTTAGCTAGAAAATGTAGCTGTTGTAATACAGTAATTAAATCATCCTTTGATGACCCATTATTTAGAAAATCATTTTATAGTTGGAAATGTATAATCTGACATTTTATTCACAGTTGATAAATGGTAGTGGCTCCATTGTCTCTGTCTAGTCTCTTAGACATTTTAGCTGTATTTTATTTCATATGTCATAGTCTTATTGCTGCAAGTAATTTAGGCCTATAGAAAAACTTGAGCTAGGTTGTTTATGTTTGAAGTAGAGCTATTTGATTTATTTTTAAATGTTTGGCTTGGCTTTTCCTTTTTGGAAAAAAATAATATTGCATGTGTCAGAACATGGTTTCTTTGGTTATTTGCCAGGGTAATGATAGTGCTGCTGCTCTTATTGGAGAGCTGTTGTCTTTTTCCTTGTCAGTTAAATTGTTTTCTGGAATAAATAGGAATTCAAAATGTGTCCATATTTTAGAAAAATCACTTTGACAGTGTCCTTTTAAATTAGCGTAGTTAATGTAGCATACATGGACAATTTTGCCAAAATACACTCAAGAAAAGCTCTTTATTACATGGTGTTCATATTTATTTTTGGTATTTAAATGCATTGCTACTTAGTATTTTCCTATTGTATCTTAAAATTTGAAATTTTCAATAAAACATGAAAAATCTTTCAGAAACCATACTGGTTGGTCTAGAAAGTTGAATAATATTATAATATTTTGCCTAATGCAGTGGTGTGAGCCTGCTGTTTTTCCTTTATAGAATTTTGAATTTGGCAAAAACCAAGGTAATTGAGTTTACTATCTAGGTGTTATAAGCTTAACTTGCTCTGCTTATTTTTTTTCTCTTTAATCTGTACCCTGTGTGACCTACTTACAATTGACTTGGGATTAGAAAACCAGGACCTAGTTGAACTTTAAAATTTTCTTGAAAAAAATTACCATATTGGTCCGAATATAGAGCTTGTCCTTGAAAAATTTGATGGGTAAGAAGTAATGTGAAATTTCCATAGATATAAAAGGATTCAGTTAAAAGAAGCCAGTGCTTAGAAATAGGAAAGAAACATACTTGAAAATATGGACTGTTGGTGAGATTTAAGAATTGGGGGTTTTGGATTGACCTTCTAATCACTTAGTAAAGAATTTGATTATCTTGATTTATGTTGCTTAATGGCCAGGTCTTGGATTGTTCTTCTGAGCATGCAGAGCTATATGGTAATGTCATTCTACCACTTTTTATGATTTTTGTGGAATACAAAAGGTTGTGACTAAGTTAGTAGTTGAATTTGGGATTAGTTGAAAAGAATTTATTATGTAGAACAATAAGGGATGTGATAAAATTGTATATTATCTAAAAGGGGGGAAAAACTGATCGTCCTCTCATCAGAAGGCCGGAAATAGAATTTTAGGGATGGAAGATCCTGAGGGGTAAGTGAAAGCATGTGTTTGGTGTGACACAGTTCCAAGAGCTATTCATTTTCTAAAAGAAAGTTACATATTTTGTAACTCAGTTGTTGAAGAATCAGGCATATATGTGGTATGAAAAGTACTGAGGAGTCAGCTGCTATTATAGCTTACAGCTGACTAATATTCGGGCCAATATGGATTTCACAGACTATGGTTTGAACACAGTACAGAAGCCAAATCAAATGTGAATGGTGAGGGAAATGTGTCAATATTCTGTTTATCAGTATGATCTTTTTCTGGCATTGAGTTAAAGACTAAGAACCTGGTTGCAGAGATTAGGATACTACCAAAATTTAATCTTTTGGAATTTAATCTCTAGTGTATCCTAAAGCAGACAACTTATAAATGTAGGGTTTATAAATCATACCAGGGTATTAAAGCACAGTAATCATGTGTCAGTGGTAAATATGTGTGAAGTAATGAACATACAACTGCTCTGTTAAGTATTTGGTTACTTTATTTGGGGTGCGTTTATACCCTTTTATGATTAATAAGTTAGTATATATAGTTATCACAGTAATTATCCTCTCCATAATGTTTCTAAAAATAATTATTGTGATCACCTCTGTTATTTCCCAGCAAGAATTGGGGATAGGTTTTATTCAGTTAACACTGTATGTAATTAGGGTTTTTTTTATTTCTTCTTCAGTTGGCAGTTCTGCAAGTAGTAGTGCCACAAGGAGAGAGTCTCTATCTACTAGCTCTGACTTGTACAAAAGATCTAGTAGCAGCCTAGCACCCATAGGGCAGCCATTTTACAATAGTCTGGGATTTTCCTCCTCTCCAAGTGCACTAGGCATGCCTCTGCCAAGCCAAACTCCTGGACATTCACTTACGCCACCGCCATCACTTTCATCACATGGATCCTCATCCAGTTTGCATTTAGGTAAAAAAAACCCGAAAACCCTTTTTATTTGTATGTATACATGTAAGTGTGTTTGTGTGTGTGTTTATAATGTATGTAAAATATTTAATGTTGGATAAAATGTGCCAAATTGCTTTTGCTTTTAGATACTAGACTTTTGAAAAAATTCTACTTTGTGAAAATTCAAAGTGAGGGTCTAGTGTACAGTAAGGTAAAGACCCCTGTTATATCTTATGTTCCTTTTATGAAATACAGTGGTGTTTTTTCTTGTCTGTGCTTTTGATTTGTGTGTGTTTTAGATCATCTGTAACTACTTATACATGATAGTGAAAGAGAAATTTCACTGTCAGAAGTCTTTGAGCACCTTAAGAAAAACATAAGTCACTTAGTTGTTGAACTTAAATAGTTTAGTACAGTGGTTTTTGTTTTGGCTTTGAATGCCTGACCTTTTTACCAAAGGATTATGTCAGGGTATATGAATTTAGCATGTTTGTGAGCTAGAGAATCCAGTCTATAGCTTGGTTCATACATTTTTCTTACTTTTGAATATCTTGTTAGTTTACAGGGAGAAAAAGTGTTTCAGTCTTGTTTACCCCTGAAGTTGAAGCATTTAGAACATTTACTTATATCTGTATATTTTAAATTTGCCCCCACCCCAAAATTACTGAATGGTGATGACCTTTTTCCTCTCCAGGAGTAGTTATCCATGTAGTTAACAGTATATATATATTGAGGGGTTTTCAAATATCAGAGGCTGTGTTTGAGCCCTTACCTCTTCAGATAAAGCATTTCAATACAATTAGATTTTGGATTTTTGTAATCTTAAGTAATCCAACTAAAAAATTGTGATTCTGTGGCTGAATTTTATGTGCTTGGAAATTTAAAAAGTAATGTTGCTATTGTAAAATCATTATATTCACTATAAATTAGTGATTCTATTTCTCCTCCCCCGATAATGGGGGTCGTGTAATCTTTCCCTATTTATCAATACAGTATATGTCCATGTAACAAAGTTGTCTTTTGCAGTGATCATTATTTATACTTCTACTAGCCCACAATGCCAAGTGGGCTAGATTTCTTTTTTTCAAGACTAATCCTCTCCCTCAAATTCTGGGCCTTTCCTCTTTTGGAGAATATTGAATTTATACAACCAATTAATATATTTGGGTGGGATCCAAAAGTCTGCTTCATAATACTGTTTGTGTAAACTTTACCTGTTTTTAGCCTGATACCATCCTTCATTTATCATCTTTCTTCTTAGTCACAGGAACTCCTCAGTTCCTGATTTCTGTTATTTCTGTTTAGATCCACTCCCACCACCCCCATGTAAGGCCAGCCTGAGAAACTTTGAATGGACAAAAATTTGGAACACAGCAAACCTAAGCGTAGATCTTTCATAGTAATTTTTGTCTTTTATTTGTTAAGATTATATTTGTCATGTCCTGTCATTTTTTTCATAGTTTCAGATCAGATTTCTGTCAACTGTTACTGCTTATGTTGTACTTTAGAGCCTGTACAAATGGCACTCATTATTCTCCATAGCTTGCTTAGAAATTGAATCATAAATAACTTTGAGTGTAATTAAACAGCAGTCTACGTATCTTTCTTTATATTATAAAGAATCCAGCTACCTGGATTCTTAAGGAAGGCATTCTAGTCAATTATGAGAAATAATTGTTGCTTGGACGAGCAGTTCACTATCATGGTTTGATAGTTTTGTATGCATGGAACAACTACTAAGTTTAGCTACAGTTTGAAATATATTTTAATATACTTCTGATTGAAATTATCTATAGATTATTTTCTTTTGTGATGCCCCAGTTTTCCTTTTGCTATAGTTGTAGTGTGACTGGCAATAATAACAGGGACTAGACCCTTCCAGGTTGAAAATAATTCAGCAGACTTTATTAATTTGCTGTTAGATACTCTTCTTCATGGAATAATCTATCCTGCACTAACCTGTTACTGAGTCATGATTCAAAACTTACATACTCTCTGGTCTAAAAAAGTACTTTGAATTGTAGATCCTTGAAGTGACTTATGAATCATTTTAAAAGGGCTACTGATAAATAAAATTACCTGTGAGAATGAACTTTCATATCCATTTTTTAAAACAATATTTTTGAATTCACATGTTTGTGTGAAATTATGAGATACAGAGATAAGTTCTCAGTTTCATTAGAATTGATTGGAGTTAATTGATTCAGGTAATTTTCTTACACAGTTTTAACACATGTAACCCCTATATTTATTGATAGACCTTCATTTCTACTTTCTTAAAGTATTGGGTAGAAAATACTAACTTTTTAAATCAGCTCTTCCTTTGCTTGTGCTAGTTATTTAATTCACAGAAAAAGCCTAATAACAACTTTGTGTGCTTCTGGCTTTCAAAAAAAGAGATTTCACTTTATTTAAAAGGCAAAGATTCCTTTTTAAAAAACAATCATAATTCATGCCTTTTAAAATCAGTTTCTCACTACTCTAACTTCCCTGTTTGACTTAAATGTCTTTTTACAGTTACCTTGTTTGAATCAGGGTCCAGACAAGTCCCATGCATTGCATTTATTTGATAAATCTTTTAATCTGTCACCATTTCCCTATTCCTTTTTTTTTTTCTTTTCATTTGTTGAAGAAAAATTTGGATTTTCCATATTCTTTTGGTGTTTCCTCTATCCTCTATATTTCTGGTAAGATGAAGTTAAATTAGAGGCTTGATCTGATTGTTTTTTAGTTTGTGGGGGTTTTTTTGTTTGGTTTTGCTAAGTTGTGGTTCTGTATACTGCCTGTTACACTGGATCAAGAGACAGAGGTCTGGTGTCTGCATTGAGGGTTGTCAGCCCCATCTACTTAATGGTTTTGGATGGTGACTTTTGAGCATGTCTAAATATTTCTTCAGAGGTTACAATGTATCGATTCTCTAATTCTGCCATTCCTTCTGCATTTATTAGCAGGAACTTTTATATAAAAAAGAACTTTCCTTCATGAATTGTGAAGTTACTCTGGAATAAAGTTCCTATAGGAGTTAGGATGTTACCTGATTTCTTTTTATTTCCTGTGTTTCAGAGTAAGTTAATTCTCTGTCAACTTCTGAAGGTGACTTCTTTTTTTTTTTTTTTTTTGATCATCATTACTGTAAGTGGATGGAATTTAGGGTAGTTGATATGCTCCAGTCCATTACAGTCTGAGAGACATAAATTTTATACTTTTGATCCGTAAGTTGTACCATTGGGAGCCCCTTAAGATAGGCTCTCATGTTGACTAAAACTTTTTAAAATCAACACTCAAGTTACAAGGGGCTAGGGAAACAAATGGAAAAGTACAAGAAAAGAATTTTCTTGCATTATCTTGAGCTAAAGAGCAGCATCAAATTCTGGATTTCAGATCCAATATTGAATAGTGAGTGAATTATTTTTCATGTTGTATTGATCTGTGTAATTATGAGGAGGAAAAAAAAACAAATCTGCAATTGTTTCATGAATAATTCTCTGATAGAAGTCAGAATCTTATTTAGAAATATATCACTGCCTGTGAAAAAACATTAAATATTTCCAATATTTTATTTTACTAGAACTAACTAGTTCTTCCGTTTCCTTTGTTTTTCTTCTTTGAATTAACTTTTAAAATTCGATGTTTATGATTTCTGATTTACCCTAATCTTTCCTTTCCTAGTAATTAGATGTATGAAACTTCTTGTATATGATGTATCATTCTGTTTTTATTTAAGTTTAGGACTTGACAAACACATGGCTTCTTGCACCTCTTCATTTTTGAATTGAATTGTTTTTTTCTTACGAAAAGAACACTAAAAAGTATAATGCAAGCTTTGAACTCAGAAATTAATTTATTGAAAGGTGACATCAATTCTGAAGATTCATGTAAGGTCGTGTGTTTAGTAATCAAATAGTGCTTTAGCTTGGTATGGATTAGAAAATTCCATAACCTGTCTTGTAATCACAGAAAAATTTAAATATAGGTGGGATGATATTAACTTTTAGGATCATTTTTCCCATTATATAGTAGTTATCTGTTAAAATTGCTGGACTTTGGCAGATTTTAGTCAGCTGTTCCTCTTGAAATGAGATACTTAAGAATTATAGCATGTATGGCCAAGTTTGGTTATAAGGCTCTGCAATTTTTTTGTCTCATATATGGTCTTTAAAGGAGGGGAAATTTATTGTGAAGCTTTTATTGAATGTATTATTATTCTTTAAGCAGTAATAAAAGGTCCCTATGACTGAATAGAATTTGGTAGTTTTCTAAAGCACCTTCATATTCATTATCTCATTTCATCCTAATTGCTGATACAGACTGATGGACTCATCTATTAGGCCATTAAAGATGAGAAAATTATAAATCATTTGAGCCTCAAGAGATTTGCCCAAACCAACAGATGACAAAACTAAAGCCGGAACACTCCTGATAACTAACCTTGCCTTTTATATTCTGTAATGAACTGAGCAATTTACAAAGTGTGTGAATAACTATTCTAGCCACTCAGAAACTGATTAACTTCATAGTGGCGTGGGTTATATATTTTTGAGTAATATACAAGATTATTAGACTTCCAGATCCCTTTCTCAATTTAGTTATTCTCAAGATTAATAGGAAAGTCTTGCCTAAGCATTTTGAAAATCCAAATATATTATCTACTCCATGTAATAAGGTTGTGTTAATAAGGCAGACTACTTGGGGACTGGCTACAAGGCATAATACCCACTCAGTGTTATTTACAGGTTCTTGTTCTGATAGAAATTAAAGCACTACTTCATCCCTCAAGGTCATTTATTTGCTGGTGAGAATGAAATCAGTTGTCAAGAAATTTTTAAATTATACTCTTGTGTGGAGGAAATATTGTTTATGTTTTGTTTCTGCGTGTAAATTCGATATTCTAGTTTTGGATCACAGTGATTGTTGCCCTTGTAATTTATTCATTATTCTTTAATAAAATCTGTGACTTTGTGGTTCTAATAACTGATAGTGTTTGCACCAGTTAATTAAGATAATCACAGATTGAGTACTAGAAAATACTTGATCCGAATCAGGTCAGCATTGTGATCTCTTGGAGTACCTATATAAAACACCAGGTTTGAGGCGGGGAACAATTTGGAAATGTGTAGCAACAGTCACAATTATAGGAATGATGTTAGAGATGATTGTGGAGGTTCCGTTGGCTAGATGCTGGACTTCTCGTGTTAAAAAAAATGGGTTATCCCACTGAAATTTCCATCAGTGACCACATGGAGAGAGATACTGTAGAAGAAAGAATTCATAATTTACATATAACCTTTCCAGTTCATCTTCCTTTTTAATTCATAATTTCTGGATCTTTTATGTGTTCCTGTGACCCTTGACCTTGTGTCCTCCAGCTAACCCCCACCTCTCCATCTCCCTACTGCATTTTTTCCTCCTTCTTTTGACTTAGACACTGTGTGCCATTACATATTTAAATTTTTAAATAGCTTATGGAATGAGAGTCAAAAGACAGAAATGTCTGGTAGCGTTTTGTGTATGTTTTAAAATGTTTTTCCCCTTGATAGTATATAAATTTTTATCTTTCATTTTGCTGACCTTAATTCTGTTTATCATTTGCTGTCATTTTACTTTTTTATTCATAGACCCCCCAATCCACTTATGCATTTCAGCTCTCACTCAGTTTCGCTACCCTTTCCTTCTCTCTCAGATAGTAATTACATCTTCATGTGTGCCTGAAAAATTATTTTAATCTATAAAAAATTCACCTAAAATTTACATCATTGCACTCTTTATAATATATACTGAGTATACATGGGATCAAAAAACAATCTTTGGCAGATGTCTCATGAACAGTCTGGAGCTTTCACCAAATAATCTTTAAAAATGAAAGCAGTATGTTGTCTAATGTGGTAACGTTGAAATTAACTTGACCTTATAGTTACAGTATATGTTCAGTGTTTTCATATGAGGTGTTTCCTTGTAATGTATGTGGGAATAAAGCCAGTGGAAGAAGGACAGTATCTTTACACTGTAAACTATAAAACATTGACAGAAATTACAGAAGAAAAATGAAAGAACCTAACATGTTTGTGGGTTGAAAGACTCAGAATTGTAAACATACTTCTTCTAGATGATACGTAGATTTAGCACAATCTCAGTAATTTTTTTGTCTTTTAAAAGAAATTTCCAGGCTGATTTTAAAAATGAAAATGAAAAAACAACAGAGTAATCAAGACATCTGGGATGAAGTTAGAGAACTGTACTTAGCCAGATATTAAAACTTACAATAAAGATACAGAAATTAAATCAATACATACATTTTACTATAAAGATACAGAAAATTTTAATATAGAAATTTAGAATTGTGCTATTGTCACCAGGTTAGACAGACAGGTGGAATAGAGTAAAAAATCCAGACATAGACCCACTATTTTAGTTACCCAAATTTGGTTAAGGTGCCATGCCAGTGTGTATAAGAAGGGGCAGACTTTTTAGTAGGTTTAGAGTGGAGTGATTGGATATCCAGATGGAGAGAAATGAACTTTGGGTCCTCTTACACACCACATACAAATTGCATTTTTAAAGAAATTACTTAACTTGCTTAGAGTCATGAAATTAGGCAGAACAGAAGTTTGGGGCCTGGGTTGAGCTGGTTCATTCCAAGATGTCACACTGCTTCTCAGAGAATGCTTTTATTTCTGATAACTATCTGAAGAAATCTATGTAAAGAAAGTATCTCTTCCTGTTCCCTGAATTTAAAATTTTGTGAACTTTTTATAAAATTTTGGTAAAATGTAATTTAGCCTATACTGAGTTGGTGAGGAAAGGAGTTTAAACATCAATGTATTTAGCTTAGTTATAGTTTTTCACTTGCTAACAACCTTTAATCTAGATTGAATCTACCTCAAAAATCCTTAAATATATTTATAAATAATGTTTCAACTTGATACTGATCAAATAAAGACCTCCTTTACGGTATTTTAAATGGAATAGAAGTAGGGCCTTCTTGGTGGCGCAAGGGGTTAAGTCTCAGCACTGTGAAGCTATCTGCAGCCACTGCAGCATGAGTTCAATCCCTGGCCAGGGAGCTAACCAGCATGGCACAGCAGGCCTTTCCTGTCTCTCCCACTGCTCTCCTCAGCAGTGTATTTCAGTTAGTCTGCCTGTTCTCCCCACTCTGTCTCTGGTGAATCCTCCCCCTCGTCACCTCTTACCTACACCCCAGCTCTTATATGCATAAATAAATAAATCTTTTTTGAAAATAAATAGAATGGAAATAACAAGCTTGATTTCTATTAAGAATATTCTCTATTTTTTGTGTGTAGTTTTATTTGCCTGTTTTGAAATTTTTGTCTTATCCAAATTATTACCTATTAATATATTCAGCCAATATTGAATATCTCGTGTCAGGTTCTTCTTGACTGGTAAAACAGTATTGAGGAAAAAAACACTATCCCTGTCCACCATCATCAAGTTTGTAGTTTTGAAATGAATATAGATAAGTAAACCCAGCAGTTAGAATAAAATAATCATAATGCTATTACCTTACTGCCCTTAATGCACTTCTCTCCATTAGAATTATCATTCCCCAAAAAGAATTATCTTTCTTTTATGGTTTTTTAATAACAGATTGACAGTTTACCACGACTGGTTTATATTACGCTTGTTTGTGGGTTTACTCTTCCTCCTAGATTAGAAGCAAGGAAGCCCAAACCTTGATTCATAGCTTTGGGATAAAATTATTTGGATAATTGAATTTGAATTTGGGTATGGTGGTGGTGATGTGTCAAGAAGAGTTTTGTTTTGCCTTATATTTCAGTCTAGGTGCTATCATTGTATTTTATTTAGTTTAATTTTTTTTTCACCCTAAATGTTTTACTGATGAATCTATTCTTGGATACCTCGTTGCTTTGTTTTAAAAAATTATACATAGATTTCTACATTAAAGCATTATTGGGCTGTTTTAAGTTAGTGTATTCTCTGGTCAGTGTGTTAGGCTAATACCTTTTAGAATACTGTACTTTGAAAAGTTTAATAACACTAGGTTGTGAGGTTTTTATTTTGGCATGTTTTTGGTTGCTTTTTTTTATGGCGGGATTTAGGTGTTTCTGGTTTAAATGCACTGATCACAGTATTTCCCTCTTCAGTCCTCCTCCCACCACTCACAGCCCCATCAAGAGAAAAGAAATGTGCCTGTAATGTTTGTGTAGGATCAAAATTATTGTCCCCAGTATTTCATAACTTATAAAACCTTGAAATTGTACAAATCCTTGTAAATGATCATAATTTAAAAGAAAATTTCCAACTCCTACAGTTTTCCTTTACCAGAATCAGAAAATTGCAGATTTCTCAGTCTATTTAAATGCTCTTGATGAGTGAGAGATTATTAAATGTCTTCTGTTGTGATGGTCTCCATCTTACTGGTTTGTTTGTTTTTAAGCTAAAATTGCTTAATTGCTTGTAGGAGAATATTACAGGTAACAGAAATGTACACAAAAGATTTTTTTTGTTTGTAGTTTGTATGTGTTATTTGTTTACATATTGTCATAAAATTTACAAATTTTGTTTAATGTGCTTCACATTTATGCCTTTTTCTTTTTATACTATTAAAGTAATAGAAGTTTATATTTTTAACTAGAATCACTTTGATTTTTAAAGTAAAACCTCAGTCTTTTCCTGATAAAATGCCTTTAAATGGCAAATAGTTCATGATAACTAAGAACTCCATGTAATCTTAAGCACATCCCATGTTTAAGAATGGTGTATGACATTCTGCATTCTTCATAAAGTATAGGCAGGTTATAACTGAAAGCTTTAAGTGAACTATGCAAGCATGATAAAAAATAAACCTACTAGTTACTAGCTATGCATGCTTGAATAAGGTGTTTAACTTCTCTAAGCCAATTTGTCACATAGTATTTTTGTCTTAGGATTATTAAGAGTATATCATGTATTCATTTTCTAGGGCTGCCATAACATATTACTACAATTAAGTGACTTAAACAACAAATTTATTATCCCACAGTTCTGAAGGTGAAAAGTTAAATCAAGCTGTGAAAGGCCATGCTCCCTTTAAAAAAAAAAAAACTGTGAGCTGTAGGGGAAAGTCCTTCCTTGTCTCTTCTGGTGTAGCTTCCTTGCAATGTGGTGGTTGGCAATCCTTGGTATTCCCTCGCTTGTAGATGTATCACTGCAGTCTTCTGCCTCTGTTCTTATATGGCCCTTCTCACTATGTGTGTCTTTACTAATTTTCCTCCCTTTAGAAGAAAACAGTCCTTGGATGAAAGTCCACTATAGTCAATTACGACATAATTTTGATTACATTTGTGAAGACCCTATTTCCAAATAAAGTCAAATGCACAGATACCAGGAGTCAGAAAAACATATCTTGGGGGGTGGAAGAGGTGGGGCAAACCTGACCCAATACAGTCTGCCTTGGGTCCTCAAAAATTCATGTTTGGGGCTTCCCTGGTGGTGCAAGGTGTTAAGTCTCAGCACTATGAAGCAAGCCGCAGCCACTGCAACATGAGTTCGATCTCCAGCCAGGGAGCTGACCACATGGCACAGCAGACCTTTCCTGCCTCGCCCGCTTCTCCCCTCATCAGTGTATTTCAGTAGATCCGCCTGTTCTGTTGCCCACTCTGTCTCCCGTGAGTCCTCTCATCCCCTGTACCTCTGGCCTACACCCCAGCTCTTGTATGCATAAATAAATAAAAATAAATCTTAAAAATATATTCATGTTTGGCCCTCATGCAAAATAAAAACACATTTACCCCATCCCAGCATACCCCAAAATTAATAACCCACTCTAGCATCAATTGAAGATCAAGTGAGACTTCTGGGTGTGCTCTGTCCAGGACCAAAATTTCTCCATCTGTGAACCTAACAAACCTAGAACACAAGTTTTCTGCTTCTAAAATAGAATATTATAACAGGCATTGGATGGATAGATGGTCCCTTTCCAAAGGGAAAAATTGGAAGTGTAAGGAGTAAAAGTTTTCAGTCCCAAGCAAGTGTAAGACTTACGCAAATCCCATTAGATGTCGAGGCCTGAGGACATTCAACTGTAGTTAGATGTTGTGTTTTTTTGGATCTGTAACTCTGCCCTTCAGTCATTTTTCATTTTGCCCCATTTCTCTCCATTTCAGCCCTGATTGACAGCTTTTCTGCAGATAGAAGAGTTTGTCTTCCATTGATGTTGGGAGGGGTCTGGCCAAACCCCTTGACTCTGTCTGGATAAACTATTTTCAAATAATTAAATCCTGGTGTTTGATAGGGGAGGAGTTTAAATTCTCAAGGAAGTTGATGAAAACTTGTAAAATCTATTTCTCTCCTGGAATATTATTGTAAGGCGTTTCCTGCATTCAGTTTTTTTTAAGGACTGGAAAAAATACCTGTGGGAATCCCATATAAAGGTCTGCACGCTATTATGTGATTAGCTCTGTGCTTAGAGTCCTGGCTGATGAACTGCATGTCACGTCACTTTGGGTCCACAGTGACGTCATCTGTGAAATAGTACAGATCCCCATGTCCCATACACTATTCAAATGGTTTAGGAGAGAGATTGTGTCAGTGATGAATCAGCCTAATAAGCCTTTAACACATTTGGTGCAGACTGCATCTGCTTTTCAACTAACAGCAGTGTAATGATTATAGATGACCTGTTTGTTTTTATTTTGGAATAATTTCAGACTTACAAAGACGTTATAAATATTAATATAAAATAATTTCAGAATACCGTTCATCCAGTTCCCCAAATGTTACCACATTCGCTTTTATCATTTTTCCCTCACCTCCTCTCTGTTTTGCCCTCTCCCTTCATATCCAATTTTTTCCTCATAGTTTTAAAAGGAACTTGAAGACATACTGTCTCTTCATGGTAGTGTATATTTTCTGAAAATAGGACATTCTTTCATATACCCGTAAATATCAAAGTCAGGAAATTAACTGATATAATACTATCAAATTAGCTGGCTTTATTCAAACTTTGATAGTTGTTTTACTGCTGTCCTTCATGAGGAAGAAAGCTGGGGGCGAGGAAGGTATTGAGAAGGACACTGATTTGGGGACCCGTTGTTCAATTGAGAGTTAAACATATGACATTTCTTTATCCTGGCTTTATACTCCTACTTAATCTCAAACTGTCAGTGTTTTAGGACCTCAGCCCTTTTGAAGAGTACAGGTCATTTGTCTCGTAAAATGTTCCTCAGTTCTGAAACAGGTTTTGAATGACATGGCTTTCAGTTTATTCAAACATATTTAAAATACTTAATGTATATTATAATTGGGTTTTAAATGTTTAATTTGTAAGGAAAGAAAGGGAGACTTCCTTGAGTGAAAATGTTTTAGTTTTATAATTTCAGTCTTCTAGGGCTGAACTTCTAAAATTTTTATAACTCAAGGCAGTTGAGCGTTTTTAGACATTTTAAGTTGTCAAAGTGCATCAGAGTTGGATATTAGGAGCTAGTAGAGTATACAGTCAAATAATATCTGGGATATTTTGTGGCTATTAATAGGACTACTTGGAAGGTACCAAGTAAAATTGGTTTAATTCCTTGGGGGGTAAGTATATATTTTGAACTTAGTGTTGAGTATCTTCAGGATTAAGAGGCATGAGTAGACCTTACATTTGAGGTAACATAAGCAGCAGTGCAGAGATAGTTACAAATAAAGGGGAGACCAAGTTAAAAATTTAGAGTATATACTGTAGCAGGATGCTATAGATTTTTAGCATAAAAGGACGTCACAGTGGCCATTGAACTGGAGAATATAACTGCTTTTTGTAAAAAAAACAGGTTGGAATGATGAACCAGAGTGTCCCTACCCTACAAAAAAGGTTAAAGAATTGTTGGGGAATCTGATGGACTAGTGATCAGTTATTGTTGTGAACAGTTGATGGAACTATGTAAATAGAAATAATGATGGGACTAGGAAATTAAGAAAGTATTGAAATCTTTCACATTTTAGATTTTTTGCATTGGTCATTGAGATAGTTATGTCGAGCCAGAATGAAGATGAAAATTTGAAATTACTGGGTTTGGTGTGTAAAATGACACTGTTAAAGAAATATCACTAGAACTTAGTCTGTTGATGTTACATGAAATAGTCATGCTCCCTAGTTGTCTTTCAAAACATTTACTGTGTAAATAATTGTCAAACGTTGTTTTAGGCACGCAGCTTCTAGGATGTAGGTGAATGTACTTTATGGTATTTATGATGGCAGAGGAACTAAGGAAGGATCCAAATTAATAATAATATGCATATTAATCTTGGATTATGGGAAATTCAATGAAGAAACGTAAAGCTAGGGCAGTGGAGGTGGAAAATAAAAGTGGAATGCTGTAACTCAGTTTACTATCCAGGATTCTAATTCTTTTACTACTCCATGTCCTCCTAACTCTTTTTGGCCTTTAATGCCCCTATAACTTTGCGCTGACAGTGTGTCCTTGGCATCATCTCTACCCAGTGCACTGGATTGTATGGAGAGCCCTATTCTACATAAACTGCCAGATAGTAGCATAAAGCTGATAGTGGATTTTGTATATATCCCAGTAACTAAATCTGCATCTTACAATTTCCTATATAGTTTTCTTTTTTAAAAGGACACTGTCAAGTACTTCAAACTGTTATTTGTAATAAGAATAATTTCCTGTTTGTGTTTATTTTTGTATCTATCGCTCTTTAATTTTCTTGTTTGGAATAAGATGTAAGTTTAAAGAGGCTTGTTTTAAAAGACCCACATTAAACTTCTAGGAATAATAACATGTTTATTATTATTCTGATCTGTAAATAGATTTATGGGAGATAAGTCTTAATGAAAAAAAGTCAGGTATTTTAAGTGCAAAATATGGATGTTATCTAATATTGAAGTTTTTTTAAAGCTCAAAATTTAATCAGTAGGTTCACTAAGAAATGTTATTTTTTCTTTACACATAAATATGACTCCTTTTTGTATGTATTTCTTTAAAAGTACAGATTTAGCCATTGGTGTTGCCTTAACACTGCAAAGAAATATCAGACTTTTTTTCAGTGGCTTAAAATCTGAGTTTGCTAGATATTTATAACTTGCTGGTTAATGTAATTAGAGATGTTGGTGGTTTCAGTGTTCTGGCATTGGTATTAGTGTGCACGAAATTAGGCATTATGTTTTAAACTAAGCGTCCAAGAAAAAATACAGGTTTCATGTATTGGATTTTATGATTATATTTTAAACAAGCTGCCAAGAACAAATATGAGCTTATTTTTCGTGGTTTCTACTTTGCTCCCAACCGCTCTTCCCCCGGCCTCTGTATCCTGTCCGCACACAGAAAGTAAATGTATGAGATTTTCTGTTGCCGATTTTAATTTCCTGTTGTAATAAACTAGAAATTTGTGGAGTGAATATTTCTTTATTGACTGAATTTTTAGTTTAAGTAACTTTTATTTGAGGAATGACTTTGTCAAAAATACTTGCTGACCACAACTGCTTTGTTATAGGAGGCCTGACAAATGGTAGTGGTCGCTATATCTCTGCAGCGCCTGGAGCAGAAGCAAAATATCGAAGTGCCTCAAGCACTTCCAGTCTTTTTAGCTCCAGCAGCCAGCTCTTTCCTCCTTCTCGGCTTCGGTATAACAGGTCTGATATTATGCCTTCTGGCCGAAGTAGATTATTGGAAGATTTCAGAAACAACCGCTTCCCAAACCTTCAACTTAGAGACTTGATTGGACACATAGTTGAATTTTCTCAAGACCAGCATGGTTCTAGGTAGGTTATAGTGATTTATGATATTTCCATTTGCATTTCTGTTTGAAAATTGCTACAGTAGAAGAGACTAAATTTTTCTTGACTAGAATCAGTGTAATCTACAGAATAGACAGCTGTTTTTAAAAAGTAAATACCCAATATGGATTATATTTTTTCTTTCATATTAAGGCAAATGATAAAATGCAGATTTCATGTTTATTTTTTAAGGCTTTCCAGTTTTTTACAATGAGAACATTGTAACAGTGCCTTGCTGTTATTTCTGTTACATTGGTTATGAATGCATTCAGCTTCTTTAAATTTCCCTTGAAATAATGTTCTGAATTGCATTAAGTTGAAACATTTCACTTTTGTTACAGGAAAATTTCATGCTTTCAATTAAATGTAATAAATGTGCTGTAATACTTGAGATACATAAGAATCAATGCTCTCAAGGTAGAGCACAGAAAGGAAAATAGTAGAATTCAATCACATTTACTAATTTGTGATGTTCTCTCTTTTTATAGTTTGTTTTAAAGTAAACGTGAAGTTAAAAAAAGTTATAGATTGATAGTTGCACACACATTTATTTCCCTGTAATTGACAGTTCCTTGAGAGTAGCAAATTACCCTTGTGGCACTCACTAGCCACTCACTAAGTGGCTAACTTAGTTAAGAATTTGGTTGTGTTTAGTGGATTTCATTTCAGAGACATTCTTAAAATAGATGTCTAGTAATACAGTGTGTTATGAAAACTAGATTAATAACCAGTAAAACCTTTGTAACTTTCTTTTATGTGCAACCAGGACTAACTTCAGAAGAATTAAACAACATTATGTCCCGATAACTTTTCAGTCTAATTGTTCGCTTAAATTAAGGTGTTCTAAAGAAATTCTTCGAAACTTTTGTCCTTTTTGTTTTAAATCAGCTGTCCACAGCATAAAGTATGTTAGTAGTGTTTCTGGAAATAAATTTTTGTGTGTATAAATGTGGGATGAGGGGTGTGTAATACTCAATTCAGATACAGATTTTATAGGGGATCAATTTAAATGTACTGTGTGTCATTTAAATTTTTCCCCACATAGATTCATACAGCAAAAGCTAGAAAGAGCTACTCCAGCTGAGCGACAGATGGTATTTAATGAAATTCTACAAGCAGCCTATCAATTAATGACAGATGTGTTTGGCAACTATGTTATACAGAAGTTTTTTGAGGTAAGCCTGAGTTCATGCTTGTCTGTCTATCTGCTTAGTAACTTAGAAAGCCCTGCGAGTTTGATAATAATCATGTTCTTACAAACATACATGCTCTTGGGAGAAAATATTTGTACATCATAGGTCTGATAGTGATTTTATATCCAGAATAAAGAACGACTAAAATTCAACAATAAAAAGACACCCAATTAAAAAAATGGACAAAGAGCTTGAATAAACGTTTCTCCATAGAAGATTGTGACTGGCTAATAAGTACAGGAAAAGAAGCTTAACATCCTTAGTCAGTAAGGAAATGTAAATCAAAAACAGTCACATTCCACTTTACATTTACTAAGAGTACTATAATAAAAAAATGGAAAATAACAAATGTTGGAGATTTGGAAAATTAAAACCTTCATACCATTGTTGGTGGAAATGTAAAATGGTACGGCCACTGTAGGGAACAGTTTGGCATAGCTAAACCATAAGTTAAATGTAAAATAGTTGTATAACCCAGCAGTTCCACTCCTTAGTAACTACCCCAGAAAAATTGAAATCAGGGACTCAAACACTAGTATTCATTTTAACCAAGAGGTAGAAATTTTCAGCCAGTTCATAATAGCCCAGAGGTGGAAACAGAACAAACATTCAACAGATGAATGAGTAAACACAGTGTAGTGTATGTGTCCAGTAGGATTATTCAACATTAGGAAGGAATGAAGTTTTGATGCCTGCTGCAACATGAATGAAGCTAAATGAAATAAGCCAGATACAAAATAACAAACATTATAGGATCCCATTTACATAAAATATCTAGACTATACAAATTTTATCGAGATAGAGTAGATTGGGCTTATCAAGAGTTGGGGAAGAAGTGGAGGGTAATGTATAGACCACTTGTTCTGGGGTAATTGAAAAGATTTAGACACAGATAATGGTGATGGCTGCACAACAAATGTGAATATGATTAATGCCCTTGAATATACATCTAAAAATGGTTAAAATGACGTTGTGGATTGTATTTTTCACAAAAATATTTTTAGATATATGGGCCTGCTTTAATACTAATGTTTGAAAATGTGAAACACTGGGAGTGAGTCTTAAGTGAAATATTTAATGAATATTATGGTCTTTATTTAGATTAGTTAGATTTGCTTTATATAGTTTTGCTACTTCTTAGTTTATGAGTAAACATCTGTGTTTTGCTTGACTTAAGCAGTTTCCGTTACAATTAGGTAGAATATAGTTGAGAATTATCTGCTCTAAATGAGTGGCTCAAAAGTTCATTATATTAAAGATGAGGGGAGATTTGCTTGTTTGAAATGAAGAGTTAAAATGTTTACTTTAAAAGAATAACAGGATAATATGTTATGACAAGGAAATTATAGTCATTTGGTTAATAACTTAACCAAAACAAAAAAGTTACTTCATTTCAAATATCTCTGAATTTATCATTATTAACCATTACCTAAATACCTCCTCCCTGCATAATTACCAAATGTAGTATTTTAAAATATGATTTAATAGACTGCAAACAGTGGGTTGTTTCAAATTTAACAACATAATATTATGGTCACTTTTTATTGACTATCATTTTCTTTCTGTCAGTTTGGGAGTTTGGATCAAAAATTAGCCCTGGCTACTCGTATTCGCGGTCACGTTCTACCGTTAGCCTTACAGATGTATGGCTGCCGTGTTATTCAGAAAGCATTAGAATCTATTTCATCTGACCAGCAGGTAATTGTAAGTTAAGACAAAATTTTTTGTATTTTATTTAAGTTTTAAATTACTGGTCTTTATATTATAAATCTTGAAAAGTACATTATTGGGCCTCCCTAGTGGTGCAACGGGTTAAGTCTTAGCACTGTGAAGCTATCCGCAGCCACTGCAGCACGAGTCCAATCCTAGCCAGGGAGCTTCCCACATGGCGCAGCAGACCTCTCCTGTTTTGCCCGCTGCTCCCCTCAGCAGTGTATTCAGTAGATCTGCCTGTTCTGCTCCCTACTCTGTCTCTGGTAAATCCTCTCACCCCCTAGCACCTTTAGCCTAAACCCCAATTCTTGTATGCATAAATAAATAAATCTTTAAAAAAAAGTACATTATTAAAGTTATGCAACCCTTCAGCATCTTTTCATCTCTAAAACTAAATGAAGATAGTTGAGTACCTACTGTGGCAGGAAGAGTGCTTATTAGATGATGGCTGTTAGTGTTATTGCCTTAGGTGATTTCTGTGCTAATTAGTAATACAGTTTACTATTTCCACTATTTAGTTGGATTGTACCTTATATTTCTGACATGTAACACTCAGAATGTAAAAACCAGTTGCATCCCTGTATACCAGTTACAATATGAATATAAATTTTTTTATTTTAAAGTCTCAGTAGGAAAAGTCATCTAGGAATCTTCTTAACAAGATTTACAATTCTTTAAGAGAAAAGAGAACACATAAATCAAGAGTAAAGAAATAACTACTCTTAAAAGACATTGGTAATTAGTAGGTTTGGAAAGAGATCACCTTTGACTGTCGGTCACATACATAAAGTAAATCTAGAATTAAAAGCAGTGATACATAAATGGATGGATATGTATGCGTGTATATGCAGGAATTAATCACAGTATTGAAAATCTGTGAGAAAAGAACTTTTTGCTCCAAGAAGCCATGAGTTTTAGCGTAATTGAAGCTATGTCAAAGTGGAGAAAGAGCAACAAATTTGATTATGTAGAAGTTTAGAAATTCTCTGCCATAAGTCTGAAACTGATATAGATTCTTTAAAAATACTAGAGACATTTAAAAATACTGGAGACTACTAGACATAAAGTCTAGTATTTGAAAATAGAAAACACTGGGAGTAAGCCTTCGATAAGTCAATTCATAAATAATGGTAAAAGAGTCTCTGAATTCTTCAGTATGATTTTGTAATTAGTAACTTATATTACGTTTATAACTAAACACCTGTGTTAACAGGATTCCCACACCATTATGACAGAATATACCTGAGAGATTTTTGTTTGAGAGCTATTTTAAATGTCAGTACCCTTAACATACTTTGTGTTCTGAATTTTTGCACAATACTCTTCTCTATTGCACTGACATGCTACACAGTTAGTTTGTTGCTACATATATTTTTCCTACAGTATTAATATTTTTATCTAATAAATTCTCACATTCATAAGAAAAAATGAGAATCATTAGCTAAGAGAAAATGCACGTAGTGAATAAAGCTCACTCTAAGTATATTTAACCTTACTCATAATCAAAGAAATAAAAAATCTCCCAGGAATCTCTCCAAGTTCTCAAATGATATAAAGATTTCAATAATAAAACTTGTATTGAAACAAGTTCTTAAGAGCATTAAAAAGGAAAAGTAGGGGACTCCCTGATGGCACAAGGCGTTAAGTTTCAGCACTATGAAACTATCTGCAGCACGAGTTTGATCCCTGGCCAGGGAGCTCCAAATGGCGCAGCAGACCTCTCCTGACTCACCCACTGCTCCCCTCAGCAGTGTACTTCAGGCCTTCCGCCTATTCTGCTCCCCGCTCTCTGTCTCTGGTGAATCCTCTCACCGCTCACCCCCAAACACACACAACACCTCTGGCCTACACCCTACCTCTTGTATGCATGAATAATAAACCTAAAAAAAAAAAGAGGAAGCATAAAAATGCCCTACAGTTTTTCCCATAGTTGAGATAATATATTAAGAAAATCACATAGTCCATAAGTGCTCGAGTCCCACCTGTTTTCATGTACTTGATAGACTCAGGTAGCCGTTAAAGTTGAGAAACAGCCACAGAATTCTGAATTAGTTTTACTAGTTATCGGCTGAGAAAGATGAGTGGAAGATACACATGGAAAATTTAGCAGCACTAGGTTATATTTCAGCAAGTAACATTTGCTGCTTATAATCTTGCAGAATGTTTTAGTAGTTCTCATCTTCAATGACTTATGCTAATTTTACTTGGGGAATATAAAAATTTAACTCGCAAACAAAATTTTGAGTATATGTTTGTCTTCATTTCAGTATTTTTAATCCTGTTAGTGTTGTTTGATGGGGTGATCATTTAACTCTCACCTTCTCTTTTACAGAGTGAAATGGTCAAGGAGCTGGATGGTCATGTACTCAAATGTGTGAAAGATCAGAATGGAAACCATGTTGTACAAAAATGTATCGAATGTGTTCAACCACAGTCACTACAGTTCATCATTGATGCTTTTAAAGGACAAGTAAGATTGACCTTTAACGTCTAAGTAGTTAGGGTTGACTTTATGATAAAGTTTGAGTGTTAACATTTTCTTAAGTCACAAGATAATACCAGTACTTTTAATCAAAAAGAGACAAAATAGCCAAAGTACATTAACTTCTGCCTCTTTCATAGAAGCAATGGGAATGTCAGTTTAATTGTATTACTTTAAGAAGCAGAAGATAACCATCATTAGTATTATAAAATTTCCTGGAAAGAGGGGAAGAAAGAAGACTTAAGACTAATAAAAGACAGAAAATAAAGAGCAATTAGTAACTAATGTGTAGTAACTACAAGCTCTTTATTACAGTAATACCCCTCAAGCCATTCACTCTCATTATTACATACTCTCCGTCTTCTGGTTAGGTTCCTTTCTAATCAAAATATCTGTTAGCTCTTTAATCAGGCACCCCACTTCTCAGTTTTTGCTCATACTGTGGTGGTCATATTTAAGATGAGTCCCCCACCCTTCATTTTAAACTAATTCACATCATCAAAAGTCTCTTTGCCTCATAGAACTTTGCAGAAATGTCAGAAAATGAGGGTATAACTCAGGAATAGAGCATTTGACTACAAAAATGTCAAAAAGTGAAAATTTAACTCTTCTAATTGTTTTAAGGTATTTGTACTTTCAACTCATCCTTATGGCTGTAGAGTAATCCAGCGCATCCTGGAGCATTGCACTGCAGAGCAGACCTTACCTGTCTTGGAAGAACTGCACCAACATACAGAACAGCTAGTACAGGTATAACCTCCCTAATAATTTGAAGTGTTTATATATTTTTGAAAATGGGCCTGGTTTCTTTTTTAAGACTACATAATTGTTAAGACACTGTTTGAAACACACTGTGAGACAAAAGCCTGGTGTATTCTCCTAACTAAACTATGTACTTTTAGGGAAATGATGCATAGCTTTTCTTTTTTTTCCTTCTTTTTGCAATTTCTCTATTTTTTTAAATTATCATTATTTTTTTTTCCTACATCATCATAGTCCCCATAGTTTTCCCACCATGGTATCACCCATGAACCATTTGTGTATCTTTTTAAAAAATAATTATTCTTATGGAATGACTCAAGGAAATTATGATTTAAATATGTGTACTTAGGATCAGTATGGCAACTACGTCATTCAGCATGTACTGGAACATGGTCGGCCGGAAGACAAGAGCAAAATTGTTTCTGAAATCAGAGGAAAAGTTTTAGCCCTGAGTCAACACAAATTTGCCAGGTATTGCAATATTTTCTGATTCTGAGGGTCAGTTCTTTTTAACTCTGGTTTTTAATCATTAAGCACAGAAATGCATATAGATTATAATCTTTTTTTTAAGTAGTGGCAAAAAGGGCATGTTGAGCGTTGCTTTTATTCTTAATAAATCTAAGAGCACATCAGTTTGCCCACATGTATCCCGTTTTTTAAACCTGTATTTAGAAATTTGTCCCTGAGACTTGTGTGTAAATTTTATTTAGTGTGTTTTCATGAGTGTCTCATTCATTATTGATAACCTAATTTCCTTTTTTTCTACTAGAGATTTAAGAGACTAGTGATTAAACTTAAGGATGTCAAATATGGGATCTCCCATTATACTAGCTTCTTTTTTAAAAATTAATTATAAAAGAATTCCATCTCGGTTCTTCTGTTTTTGCTATAAAGAAAAAAAATGACAGAATAATTCTTTAATGTATGTTTAATTTTTAGCAATGTAGTAGAAAAGTGTGTTACTCATGCTTCTCGTGCTGAGAGGGCTTTGCTGATTGATGAAGTTTGCTGCCAGAATGATGGTCCTCACAGTGCCTTATACACCATGATGAAGGACCAGTATGCCAATTATGTAGTTCAGAAGATGATTGATATGGCTGAACCTGCTCAGAGAAAGATAATCATGCACAAGGTAATATAGTTTATAGAACTTCAAATAGATACTTCATTTTGTGTGACTTTAGGCTATGCATTAACCTCTGTAGGCTTTCATTTTCTCTTGTGTTTATCGCAGGAGTAAAAAACTATAAAGTTAATTGATTAACCTTTGGCAGGTGTACCCTTTTATTAAATTCTTAAGGTAATCTAATCAATGAAATCATATCCATTTCTCATTATTGACCTAGTTGAGCATTGTTCTCTTTCCCCATTTTATTCAGTGTATCTGATTTGCCATAAAGGTGGGCTAGAATTGATTTTGAAGTCTCGTTAAATTTTCTCACTAACTTAATATGTTTTCCTAAAGAGAGAATTTATGTTAGGTTGCCTTGATTTTTTTCCCCCCCTCCATGGAGTGTAGCTCCTTGCAAAGTGTTTTCTCTCTAAACCCACTTCCTAGAATCTAATGATTTGTTCAGAAATCATTGATCTCCATAGGTAAAACTTACGACAAAAAAGACTACTAGAAGAAATCATACTTGAATATTTATTCTGTCTTTTTCTAAACATACTCATTTAACAAACAGGTGGCAGTACCTAAGACCTCTTTGGACTCAGCTCATATAACAAGAATATTATGTTTTAAGATCATGAAAGTATTTTGATCTTCTGGGTTTTTTTATTCTTCGATTTGACATACTAAATTTTCTGGAAAATAGACATTTATATAAAATTTTCAGAGTCATTGTTTCAACAGCTACTTTTTTAACAAATATATTTGTGACATTTGGATTATTTCTGACTATTTAACTATGAAAAGCCGTGCTTTATCTTTGCATAATTGTTTTGTCGGATAAATTTCTAAATATTCAGTTGCTGGCACAAAGAGTATAAATGTATATTTCAGTAGTGCCAAGTTGCTCTCAAAAGCTCTTGTACTGGTTTTTACACATCTATCCAGCATATGAGGAGTATGCCTATTTCACTATTATCTCATCAATACCATTGTTAACTTGTAATATCTTTGCCAGTCTGGACAGAAAGTATAATGGCGCAGGTTTGTTTCTCTTTTATTTTTGCATTTGCGTTTTAAAAACTGATGATGAGATAATGAACATCATCAAATTCATTAACTTCCATATCTGATTTCTGGGTCATTGTCTTTTGCTGCATTTTGTATTGAATTTTGTCCACCTGTCTCAAATTATAAAATTCTGCCTTTTGTAAATTTTGTAAGAATTTAATAGCTAGTAAAATGATACTTTCCTGCCATGTTTGGAGCCCCTCTACATTTGCATTTGTAATAATAATTTACAAGTAGTAGTTTGTTTATTATGGACAGCTTTAAAATTAGAAGTTTAAAGAGATTGAGTTGATCAGAATTACTTTTGCAAACAACTTTCTGTAGATTTGAATTTTAAAATTGCAGTGAACTCTTCCAAATCACCCAGATTTGAAGCTGCTTTTTAAGAAGTGCGAAACTAAAAATCACTAAGATTTCCTAAGCAGATACTTGTCTTTCAGATTCGACCTCACATTACTACTTTGCGCAAATACACATATGGGAAGCATATACTGGCCAAGTTGGAAAAATATTATTTGAAAAATAGCCCAGATTTAGGGCCTATTGGAGGACCACCAAATGGAATGCTGTAAAGGAAAAAGAGAAAGAAGATGATGTAACCATGTGAAAAGAACGTTTCTTTTGTGAATTATCAAAACACAACTCAGCTACGAATCTTCAAGTTTTTTTTAAAGCAAAACTATTTATTGACTTTATTCATCCATTTGTAAATTTTTTAAGGTTCTTGTGTATATTTGGGGGGAGGGGGTGGTGAATTATAAATTATATTCAGCCCTGAGTGGAGACCTATCAGATTGGATTGCTGGCAAAGCACAGAATGCCTGTATATGATGTAACTGTATCAAAAAAATCTGTCACATATTTTGTAAATTTTTACCTTGTAAAGTCACAAAAATAGTTTTTAAAGGAAAAAGTACAGTATTCTTTTAATAAACTGGCTTGCAGTCTGGTAGGTCTGCGGACCCCACAGCACAACAGGTTTATAGAGATGTATATAGAAATATAGTTCTTATTTTTTTTTTGTCCTTTGTGTGAAGCCTTTTATAACAGATAACCAATCAACTGCATAAATATTATTAATATTTTAAAAAGGAAGTTAAGTTGTATTTTGGTAATTCACAAATTATCATGCAAATAAAAACTTGGCAAGTAAGACAAGACGTAAAGTGATTTGAGATGAAAAGTACTACGTTATCTACAGTGGGTGTGGTTTTAATACAAATACTGCCCTAAAACGTGTCTGGCCATGTACAGAAGAAATATTGTATATACTTACATATGTAATTGTTATAAGAGATAGAAAAAAACAAAATCATGGTGACACTTCCATCCAGTTAAGTGCACTAAATGAAAAGTTAAATCCCCTTTTTAACTTTTCAGTTTGGTTTGCAATGAGAAAGAGTGAAAATTTGTATATTGTTTTGCTTATAGAATTTCAAGGACGTGTTGAGGAACTGTTGAGCTTTATTTTACTTTTTCATAGTAGATTCTGAAAATAGGAACCAGATAGAGGTGAAAAGGGGCCACTGAAAAGTGAATTTTGATAGCTCAACATTTAAGCATGATTACATATTCAGATAGCTTTTTTTGCTTCCTATAAATATATGCATTGTGTGTGTAGTAATAGATGTAAGTTTACACTTTGAAAGCAAATCTTGTTTCAATGTTTATTATAAAAGCCTTGCTAATTTAGTAGTGATGCTTTCCTTGGTTGTACAGATGTACATTTGTAAACCTTCATGCTGTAAATGGAATTTGTTTTATCTCTTTGGGAAACATTTGCATTTTAGTGTACATTTCCATCCCTGCCCTCTTTGACCTGGCATATAGTATTGTATAATGTAAATTTATTTCTCCAAATCGAGAGTGATTTTTTAAAAATTTTTTATCTTTATATGGTTTCAGAAGTATGAACCAGCTTTCTTTTTATTATTGTGAGAAACATTTTGTTTTATAACATAGTTGACTCTGTTAATATGGACATGCTAGGATTCGGATCACTTTCAAGAAGTCAGGGTATTGTGCATACTAGAAAGTATTGGACTGAGATACTTGGTCACCATGGAGGCCAGTGCTTTTTCCATCTTATTACGTGTGATGTGACTTTTTTCTTTGTACAGAAGAGCACTGTATTTTTGAATAGCCTACTCCCAAGTAAGAGCGAACCTGTATGATAACGTTTTTTTCTCTGGACATAAGACATTATAACAGTAACATGATGTACATTTACAAGCGGCCTTATGTACATTTCCCAACAATCTTTTTAAGGCAAAATTGTGACCATATGTGTATAATTAAAATCGTTTTTAATCCTTTGCCTATGAAAATATTTTGGAAAAAAAACTTGCTTTGTATATTCAGTTTCTGAAAGATAAAGAAAGTGCTTTGTATTTTGTTGAAGTCAGTATTTTATATAAAACATTTATGTTGACCCACTTACGTTTATTGCTGAAAACTAAAACGAACCATGCTATCTCTTTTGATTGAAATTGTAAGGGATTTTTTATTAGAGGTCTGCAGAAGATAAGCATTCTTCTGAGCATAATATTGAATATAAAGGTTTTATCACCTAGCTGTTCATATCATGAACCTAAAAATAATGGCGTAAGGTTTGGGATGCCAGGCATACTTTCTCACTTTTTTGATGTTGAGTTATTCTAGTTTTCTAACCCAACATTCCATGTTGAGGCCATTAAATTCAGCCCCTTGTTACTGTCCCTTTCCCTAGTCACACTGGTTCATCAGCATGTCTCAGTCACAATGGCAGTTGCTTCCATACTTCTAGCTCCATACAAAGCTGCTCTCTTCCACCCTTTCCTACTTTGTTTTGCCAGCCTCAGAGTGTCTTGGCCCCATATGGAACTTTCGTTCCCAGTATTGACTCCTGGTTTCAGGATCAAAGTTGTCCTTGTTGGAGATTGGTAAGGACTTTGCTGTATTTGCACAGTTGAGTACCTAGTTTTCCTTTATCCTTACCCTCTGTTGGCACAGGCAGTTGTCTCTGCATATTGAGAAAGGCCTAGAGAATAATACATCAGGAAAGATCCTGGTGTTCCCATGTGCTCCGGTGTTACCAACCTAATCTTCCCAATATTTTAGGTTCTATTCTATCTGCTAGTATCAGAAATTTATGGTCTGCCATTTTTGGTACCCACCTCCCTAATTCCACCTTTAAACAAATTGGCGTGAAGTTTTGGTAAAATCTGAAAATGGCATTTCAGAATAAAGAAACTTAATTGGGCAGAACTGCTTAGGCTTTACTCTCGAGTGTCTCCTTTTGCTATGGATTGTTTCTGGACCAGTTTGTCTAAGTCCTGGCTCTTATTGGCTCATATGAAATAATGTTATCTTCACTTCTTTGTATATTATGTATAAATTAGAAAATGAAAAATGTGTGAATAACATTGTATGAAATAAACCTGGTCTTGTGTTTTTCTCTAGATAAAACAACCCTCTGTTCTGCAATTATGATTCACATTGCCCATTCAGGTTTCGTCTAACTTAGGAATATTTTTACCACATGGACAGTATTCTAGGGCCACTGATCACCCTGATAGTACAAATCCTGTCTTTTAATATTCAGATCTCTAATTGTGTAATTACACACCACAAAGGATGAAATAGCTTGTTTCCTTACTGATAAGGGGGTACTCCTTCAAGGTTATTTTGAAGATTAGATTAAATCAGGTATCTTCACCCAGAGGAATTTGTTTCCTTTCCATGTGCACTTCCACTAGACAGTGTTCTCTAAGGGACAGTCTGTTAAAGCCTGAATTTCAAGTTCACCTCACTATTTGCCCTGCAACCTGGGCTGTGTTAACTTAGCTCTGTGCCTTCCATCTTTACCATGGGTTAGTACTATTTTACCTCATTGGTTTTAGGAGTTGAGAATATATAAAAAGGTATCTAGAAGCTAATTCTCAACAAATGCTAATACTTTACAAAAGTGTGGAAAGTAAGGTCTCAAAGACAGGTTTACACACCCATGTTGGTATCATTGTTCCCGATAGTCAATGTACAAACAACCCAAGCGTTCATGGGTGGATGAATGGATGAAGAAAATATGCATACACATAAGGACCATTTTTCAGCCTTGAAGGAAATGTTGACCCATGCTACAAAGTGAATGGACCTTGAGGACATTAAGATAGCTCAAAAAAAAAAAGTCAAAGATAAACCTTTAAAGACACCAGCCGAGGGCCTCTCTGGGTGGCTCAACGGTTTAAGTGTGGCACTGTAGGCAGCTGCGTTGCAAGTTTGATGCCTGGCCAGGGAGATTCTGACATGGCGCGGCAGACCTCTCTTGCCTCCCCCGCTACTCCCCTCAGCAGTGTATTTGGGTCCATCTGTCTACTCCCCTCAGCAGTGTATTTTGGTCCATCTCTCTGTTCTGCTCCCAGCTCTGTTTCTGGTGAACCCTCTCATGCCCCCACGCATCTGGCCTGCACCGCAGCTTGTAAATCTTTTTTTTTTTTTAAAAAAAGGCACCAGCCTAAATTGTCTTGGGGACGAGTTGTACTGTAAATCTCCAAGGAACATATAATCCCTGGTTGATAAATTTTAAAGATGTATTTATGCATACAAGACCTGGGGTGTAGGCCAGAGGTGTGGGGAGTGAGAGGATTCACCAGACAGAGTCGGGAGCAGAACAGGCAGATTGACAAATACGCTGCAGAGGGGAGCAGCTCTGCAGCGGTGAGACAGGAGAGGTCTGCTGTGGATGTGGGAAGCTCCCTGACCAGGGATCACATTCATGCAGTGGCTATCTCTTGGTAGTGCTGTGTCTTTAACCCCTGCACCACTAGGGAAGCCTGTAGTTGATAAGAAATTTTACAGGGCATGCAACACAATGAAAATTCCCAGGTTACTCTACAAGACTTTGATAACCTTAGAACGATAGGGCACACAAACCCTAAACGTGGGCTATTTTCATTTATGCATATAGGTTAAAAAAAAAAGCAATCTGTAAACCAGTTGAACCCAGCAGAAGCAGTACTTCCCAGGAATTCGGGATGGTTCAACATCAGAAATTTTATTAGTGTAATTTATTACATTGACAGAAAAAATGATGTCAAAATAGTAAGAAAGAGCAATTCGAAATTTCAAGACATTTTTCATTATTCAAAATAACTTTCTTAAAAAGTTGTATCAAGAACTCAAACAGCAGAACTTGGGAAACATTAAAAGCAATTTCATGAAAGGGAGAAGTCAGGCAAGCACTGTCAGCAATCAATCACCAGCATTGGAGGCCCCGCAGGAAGCCCAAGGTGGTACTCCAAGAGAAGCATGAGACATCTAAATGCTAGAAAGGCAGAATTGAGGGGACTGCTTACCTAAAAATTGAAGAGGACCAAGTGAAAAGTGAGAACTAATAAGAGTTCAAGAAATTGGCTGGATGCAAGATTAAAATACAAAACTAGTAATAGTCATACCTTTTCCATACCGAAGTCAATTTTTTTTTGTAGTAACAAAATCTAAAAATAACCATGAAAAGAAAGCAAGAGATTTGCAATGTGAAGAAAACAATGTGTATTGAAAGAGGTTGAGGAAGACCGGGTAAATAGTGACGCTGTACACCTCCACAGGAAACTTCCCTATTGGACTTTGCCTCTCTCCAAGCTAATTTCTAAGTGCAACTTGGCCTCAAGAACCATTTCTCATTGGCTAATCAAGTCTAGTGTAGGAAGTCTAGGCATGGAGCCTGGAACATTTTGTCATGCTGTAATGTCTTGTCTTCTCTGAAACAAACCACCCCCAAACCCAGGGACTTCCAATAACAGCAACTTTAGGGGTTGGGGGTTAGATCAGCGGGGCAGCTGGACTCTCACCCGGTTTCACTCAAGTCTAGTAGGTAACCCTGGCATCAGCTAGGACTTATTTGGGAACTGGCAGCCAGAACCCCCGCACACCTCTCTCAGAAGCCTGGGGTGCCCCACCTCCAGAAGCCTGGTTTATAAAGGATTCATAGGGAGGTGGGGAGATGGTCAGGTACGCACCTTTGACCCTTTCTTCCAAGAACCTCGTAGGCAGGTGTTTTCCCCAGCAAGTCACTTCAATCTCAGGAACAGATGTTCCTCACTGGTAAAGTAAGGTGAGTATGGGGTACGTATGGGTGGACCGTAGATGTCACAGAGGATCGTGACTGTTCTATGTGCCATGAAATGAAATGGGAGCTGTCCTTTCCAGGTATTCACCCAAATGAGTTGAAAACAGATCCACACAAAAAACCACCAACATGTTCACAGCAGCTTTGTTCATAATCACCCAAACTTGATGCCCTTCAATAGGTGAATAAATAGACATACCCAGATAATGGGGACTTCTGCAGGTAGAGATGAGTGAGGAGCCCTGAAAAGACGCGGAGGAAACTGACGTGCATCCCTTCGTGAAACAGGCCAGCCCGGCAGGCTCTGCGGCCCGATCCCAACTTGGTGGACTCCTGGGAACGGCAGAAGGATGAGGACAGTGAAGAGATCAGGGCCCCGGGTCTCGGGTGGGGGTGAAGAGCAGAGCTCAGGGGACCTCTAGGGCGCGAAAAGATCCTGTGAGATCGATGACGACGTTGGTCAGAACCCACAGAGCGTGCACAGGAGCGGCGCTGGCGCTTGCGGCCTCCCCAGCCGCTGTGGCTGTGCTCCTGCCAGACCCGCGTGGGGCCCATGGCACTGGGCGGCATTGGGGCGCTCTAATGTCGCCTCAATTTTTCTGCAAACCTTAGGGCTCTAAAGAGTCTTATCAGAAAAAAAAAATGGCTCTAAAACGGTCAGAGAAAAAAGGACGGAAGGGTGGAGGAAAAAGGCAGGAGAGAAAGAGGGAAGAGGAGAGGTGGGAGGAGGGAGAGGTGCGAGGGGCGCGGGGGCAGTGTCAAGCATCTCTGCCTACCAGCCTGGGGCGGCGACATCACAATCCCTGACCTGGCATTTGCGGTCCTTCAGCAGCGCGCCCCCCGCCCTCCGGCGCCCCCTCCCTCTAGAAGCACCGGGCACGTGTCAGTCTCCCCGAGGCCCGCCCTCAGCGGGAACCTTTCCCTGTAGCTCCTCTGCGGGGCGCTCTGCTCCTCGGCCGCAGAATTCCTGACAGTGGGGCAACTCCCCTCGGAAGGCTTCCCTTCGGTCCGCTCCCACCCTCAGCGCTGGGGTCCCCTGGTTCCTGAACCACCCCTCCTAGGACCCTAAGTCCGTAGCGCCCCGCTGCCCCTGCCAGCGAAGAGCTGCGTCGGGAGCTGCTGGGAGCGGACGGCCCCTCAGGCGGATGGTGAGGCCCAGCCTGGAGAGCCCCTCGGCGCGCGCTGGAGCCGCCCCCGGTGCGCCCCCCGCCGCGCGCCCCAGAGCCGCCGGCAGCTGCGTGAGGAAGCCCGGGCTGGGCCGCCGCGGCGGCGGCTGCAGCAGCAGAAGGTGTGAGAACACCCCCGTGGGAAGGGGAAGGCGCCACACCCGGGGTGCAGCCGACGGGTCCTCCGCCGAGTCGCGGCCGGGTCCGGCTGGACCTTGACGTTTCTGCGCCGCGTTAAGTCCGAGGCGCCGCGGCTGCTGCTCAAACGCACTTGCGCGGGGCCGAACGCTCACGCACCCGCCGAGCGCCCCGGCAGGTCTGAGGAGGGGTCCCCGCAAACCAGGGGGACGGAGGAAACGGCAGAGAAGGGAGGGGCATTTTACTTTTCCCTCATTTACCTCTGTGCTGTTTGACTTATCTCTAAGAAAAGCGTATTATTTGTATTTCTAAAATTTGGATGAATCCATACAGGTTGCTTTGGAAATATCCCCCGTGTGTGTTCGCAGAAAGGTTTACACGCACATGCAGTTGTGTGTGCAACAGGAAAAAATCTGGAAGGACCTATCCCAAACTCTTAGCAGTGGCTACTCCTGAGGCGTGAGTGGGCTACGGTTGAAGGGGGTCTCAAGTTTTGCTATTCACGCTGGTACTTTTTGAATCTATGATGACAAGAAAATAGTAATAAATAGTAAGTCTTTGGCAGGAGGCTCAGCGCTCACTGCTGCCTGTCTCCGCAGCAAAGAGGGCGCCCCTGCTGGAGGAGTGGGGGGTGGTCGTGCCTCCAGACCTGGCCCGGAAACGGGGAGTTGTCAGAGGGGGCTCCCTACCGGCAGGAGTCGGGGTCCATGGCCCACTCTGCCTTTCCGACATAAGCCCGGTGGTCTGGTGCCCGGTGGACGGGCGCAGTCTAGCCTTCTTCCCGTTCTTCTCCCTCTGGCCACTGCAGGCAGCCGGCTCAGGGGCCTCCTTGATTGTCTGGCTCCTGTTGGGTCCTTTATCTTGAATGAGTGTCTGTGGGCCCCAGGAACAGGGTGGGGGCTTTCTCCAGTGACTCCGCAGTCTGGGCTTGGTATTTAAAGGATTCCTCCTCAGCTTCATCAGCACTCCATGCCCCATGCAAAAGGAGAGTACCAGATGTGGTGCCATGGGAGGGGAGGGGGGCTTCTGTGTCAACAGTAAGTGCCTTCCTGACTACTCCTAAAAAGTCAGAGCTTCTGGGGGCGGGGGAGGGCGGTCAACACATTGGAGGAAAACACCACACCTGGAAGCTTCCCTGGGGGCTTCAGAATGCCTAACTCCTGATTATTTGTTTACCTGGCCAGGTGAAGTGGGAAGTGTTGTCTGTGTTTTATCTCACCTAATCTTCATAAAAATCTGAGTTCCTGCTTAAGAAACACGCCTCAGGCCCCAGGGCAGGGGGCTTCTAACCCAAGGCTGTCTGCCTCTCCAGACCACTGTGGCATCTTCAGCTGCACCCACAGCAGGGACATTTCCCAGTTTGCTCAGTCCCATGCTAAGCCCTTCCCAGCGCTTACACTGGAGGTAGGTGCCCATATTTCCCCAATCCACCGAGCAGTGATTAAAGCAGAGTAAGGCTAAGTTACTTGCTCAAAGTCACACAGCTAGAGTAAGGCTAAGAATCTGGGGAGGAAACGACATACTCACAGTCACAGAGCAGCAGTTCCCCTTCCCAACGGGGGTGAGTCAGAGAGCGGCTCAGACACCAGGTCATAGGGGCCAGTCATGTGGGTTGGGGGGAGGTGGCCCCACCCCAGGAGCCATTCACCTGCACCTGGGAGGGTGTGGCTGGCCCGGGTCCACCTGCCATCGGGGGAGCTTCCTGTCCAAACCCTCATCCAACAAAGGCTCTGAACTGAGGCAGCCAGAACTGAGTCAAAAACCACAGGCAGAGTCTACCACATGACCTGGGCACCCAGCACTGGCCCTGCCACTTCACATACCTGTGGCCCCTCTGGCGCCAGCTGTTTACATAAACCACATGGAAAGACGCCACCACTGAGGGTTTTCAAAATCTCACACTTCCTCTCCCCCACCCATCGCAGAGCCCTAAGCATCCTGCCTCATCCACATTTCTCAGTACTGTCCCCCATTTTCCTTGCCTCCCTCTGGCTGCCTTTCCTTTGTCCCCCTGGCTCCCACAAAGTGGCCAGAAGATCCTTTTCACTGCAGACCTGACGAGTCCCTCCTCTGATCTGAGGGGTCGTGGCCCCTTCTTGCCCAGGTCAGCCCCTCAGCGCCATACAAGGCTAGGCAGGCACCTCCATCTGACTTAACCAGGGATCTGTGCCCAGCCCTCCAGGCCATTGCAGACATCTTCCTGTTCCTGAACTTTCAAAAACTTTCTTGCTCCCTTGCCTGCTCTTTGCCTCATGGAAATGTCCTGTGGTAGGTTGAATAATGGTCCACAAAATAGCCATGTGATGTTACCTAACATGGCAAAAAAAAAAAAAAAAAGCAGGGGATGGGTGGGGGTGTTTTTGCAGACCTGCAGATAATTAAGTTAGCATTTGAAGGTGGGGGCGGCTTCCTGGGTCACAGGCAGACCAGCATCCTTATAGGAGGGAGGCGGAGGGCGATGACCACATACACACATGAAAACCAAGCGAAGACAGAGCAGAGAGGGATTTGAAGATGCCAACCTTGCAGACTGGAGTGATGCGACCACAAGCCAAGGAAAGCCAGCAGACCCCAGAACCGGAGGAGAAGATGACCCTTTGTCCCCTGAGCTGCAGAAGGAGACTGGGCTTGCTGATACATTGATTTTGACCCAGCAAGTGAAACTGATTTAGGACGTCTAACTTCCAGAACTGTAAGAGAATAACTGTGTGTTACTTTAAGGCACAAATTTATAAGAATTTGTTACAGCAGCCACAGTAAACTAATATTCTTCTAAAATTCTCTTTCATCATATAAAGTGACATCTTAATGGCGCTTCCCTCCTCTCCTTCTCTCCCAGCCCACCCACATCTGGGAAACCTTAAGGAACCTGTTCTCTACATTCTGAATCAACTGTTGCCTCCCGTACACGGGCTGGTATGGCATATGCTAATTTGTTCTGTAATGATTGTTTGTATCTGTTTCTCCCCAAAGACTGTGACCATCTCAAACACAGGAGCCTTATATTTTTTTTCAAAGATTTATTTATGCATTCAAGAGCTGGGTGCAAGCCAAAGGTATGGCGGGGGGGGGGGGTGCGGTGCGGTGCGAGGATTCACCAGAGAGTGGGGAGTAGAACAGACGGACTGACTGACATACACTGCTGAGGGGAGCAGCAGATGAGACAGGAGAGGTCTGCTGCACCATGTGGGAAGCTCCCTGGCTGGGGATGGAACTTGTGATGCAGTGGCTGCCATTTGCTTCATAATGGTGAGACTTAATTCACTGCACCACCAGGGAGGCCCCAAGAGCCTTATATTTTCACTTGTGTATCTGCAGCATCCAGCCAGGGCATCTCCCAGGAGGCGCTGTGCTGCTGGCACACTGCCGTGTTGCCCATCCCAGGGGCACCAGTCAGGCGTGAAATTCCTAGAGACAGTTCCAAGGGGCAACAGGAATGGTGCCCCCTGGACCTGGTCATGCCGCAGCTCTGGACACGTTATAAATGAATGAATTACACTCCACTTTCCCCTCACCCCCAGGCCCCCCAAAACGCTGTCCCTATAAAGGGTCCCTTGGCCTCCCTGGCAGTATTGGGTGGTAAGCTCTGTGTCCCCAGGGAACTTCTTTGGGGAAGTAGGGACCCTGATGTGGTTTTGTAAATTTCAGTGATATTTACAGAGGATCTATACTCTCTTTCCCTGCTGACTTTCTACCCAATAACAGAGGCCACTTAAAAGGCAAAGGAACTATAAGTTAGAAATGGATGGGTAGCTTGGCAAGGCAGAGAGGATGCAGGATGTAAAGTCAGTCAGTCCACGGCAATAATCGGTCGCTCCCTGAACAAGCGAGAACAGACTACACAGGGTTTCAGGTTCTCGGACTCTAGGAGAACAAACACATTAGCTTGTGCTCTTTTCCTCCTCCTCCCCTGTGGAATGTCTCTTATTTATGGTTGCAAGCTAGTTTTTTGTTTGTTTGTTTTTTGTGCTGTTTTCTCCTCTTGATCTCTTATTTGGCTCCCCTATATTCTTCCTATAAGTGAAACCATTCGATATTTGTCTTTTTTCTTCTGGCTTATTTTGCTGAGCATGATCCCTTCTAGCTCCATCCAATGTTGCTGCTAATTGCATGTGTTTATCATTTTTAATTGCTGAATAGTATTCCATTGCGTATATGTACCACATCTTGATCCAGCCATCAATTTTTTGGCATTTGGGTTGTTTCCATATTTTAGCTCTTGTAAATAGTGCTGCAATAAACATAGGGGTGCACACATACCCTTCTTGTCTACACTGCCTTTGGGGAAAGAGGTTGATAGGGGAGTTGAATCAAATTCAGATTTTACATGCCTCTGGGGTGGGGGGGCGGTGTCCAGGGCTGATGTGGGGCCTTGTGGGCCCGGTCCCCCACTCCTCCTCACCTGTTCCTCCTCCACGCACCACCCTGTTTCCAGGTCTGCTCCATGACTGCTCCAGAGGCAGCCACCGTATCTGCATTCCTTGTCCTGCAGACTGCTTGTCTGTAGGGCCCCTGTTTCCTAATCTGCCCAAAGAGATGTAGAGAGATTTGGGCAAATCTACTCAATTGGAAACAAACACAAACTGGTGCTTGTTATAACATCAAGAGCCTCCATTCGATCCTCCCTGACCTCGGTTTTCTCTATTTTGTGTAGCTGAGAAAAGCAAGATTCCAAACTGACCTGGTTTTCCTCCACACTTGAAAGTTCACTGCAGCAGCCTCCGGGAGACACGTCCTTGGCTTTCTAACCCGCCGGTTTGCCCCGTACCTGCAGTCCTTCCACAGCCCTTCCTCAGGGCCTCCTGCAGAGGCCCTGCCTTCAGCTTCTGTGGTGCAACCCTGCTGGATGATCCCCAAAACCAAGGCACTCAGGACCCCGAACACCCCGATGAGGAGTTGTCGTGCCCCATACACTTGGGGAAATGGAACCCAGAAGGAAAGTTAGTTGCCTGAGACCACATAGGAACTGGGGCCAACGCAGGGCTGAATGCTGTTTGGGGCGGAATCGTCTTAGGGCTCAGCTGCAGGAGGCTGCTCCCCTCCTGCAAAGTGCTGTCTGGCCGGGAAGCCCAGCCCCGCGCGCATGACTCAGAACGCCCAGTCTGTGTAGGGAGATGATGAGCGGGACACTCAGGCGCGAGAAGGCCCAGGAGAACTTCCTGGCTCCCAAGTCAGGCCAGCGGGGGCCGGCCCGTCCTCTGCCTGGAAGGGTGGTCGCCAGGTCGTCGTACGAAGGTCATTTGGGGCCATCTCTCTGCCTTCCAGGTTGCAGGCAGGGCCGTGGTTTTTGCCCCTTTCCCTCAGGGCGGTCTGCCCCAGACCTGCAGCCCTTCCACAGCCTTCTGGGACTCAGGTGCCTGACGGGGATTGCGAAGGCGCAGTGACTCCAGGGGCACTTCTCAAGCTGCACTTCCCAAGCTGCACACTGGCGGTCACCCAGGAGCAAAGCGGTTTATTTCCTTTTAGCTCAAAGGATGAAAAGAGCGGGGCATTGTTCTCCACAGAAAGTTGCAGAAAACTCTCCCCCCCGCGCGCCCCTCCCGACAGCGTGCAGCTGTGTAAATTGAAGTCCCGACTTTCCAGCACTTTGTGGGGTGCTAGCGGAACACGCAGCTGTGGGAACCTTTGTTAGGGGAACGGAACCAGGGAGTGCATGCGCAACCGAAGGCGAAGCAGCGGAGGGACCCATCGGTTTAATCCCTCATCAACTCGGGGTCCCAGCAGAACCCCAGAAAGTGTTTCCACCAGGATCTGGGAGTGTAACGCACCTGGAGGGCGCTCCGTGCTCACGCTCAGAGGGCGCTACAGACTGGCGCCCACAGGCGAGGTCCAACGACCTTCCCCCTCGCCCCTCTGTCAGACTGCGCCTCAATACCTTGTGCCAGGGAGGAAGGGGGTGCCCTCGATCCCACCTCCCGGGAGCCGCGGAGCTGAAACGTCCGCAGCCGCCGCCTGCGGGAACCACCACTCCCCGCCAGGCGCGGCTCTTCTCCGGCGCAGCGGGAGGGGCGGGGCTGGGGCGCCGGGCGTGGGGCGTTCCGGGGGCCGGCCCGAAGGTTTGGGGCGGGGTCAGGGGTGTGGCCTTGAAGCTGGCCCCAAGACCTGGCGAGGTGGGGGTGGGGGCTAGATTCGCCACGGCTAGGGCCTGTGGGTTTATTATAAGGCGGAGCTCGGCGGGAGAGGTGCGGGAGGGAGCGGAGCCGGGCCGGGCCGGGCGGAATCCAGCGGTAGAGAGCGGACTGCAGCCGGCGGACCCGCAGCCCTCGCCCGGGACAGCAGCGCGCTGGGCGCCGCCCGAGGGAGCCGCGCGCAGCAACCCGCGGAGCCGGCCGGGAGCCCGGCGAGTCCGCTCAGCGCCGCGCCGCCCCGACCCGCGCAGCCCGTCGCGCTCCGGCCGCCGGTCCGGGCAGCATGAGGCGCGCGGCGCTCTGGCTCTGCCTCTGCGCGCTGGCGCTGCGTCTGCAGCCGGCCCTCCCGGTGAGTGCGCCGGGCGGGGCGGGGGCGGCGGGAAGCCGGCGCGGCGGACCCGGGAGGCCGGCGCGGCACGTGGAGGGGGAGGGGAAGCGGGACGTCCCTTCTTCCCGCGCTAGCTGGCAGGACCCCGGGAGCCGTGATCCCCGAAACCCGACTCCCGCCTGGGCCGCCTCCGCCGTCCGTAGGCGCGGCGCGGGTCCCGCTGCTCCGGGTGGGGGACTCGGGCGCCCCGCGGAGCGGACCCCGCGCCGCCCCCTCCTCCCCGGCTCTCAGTCCGCGAACGGCTCCACTCGCCTCGGAGCCCGCCGACCTGCGGCGGCGCCGGAGGTCGCCGGCTTCTACGCGGTCACTCCGGGCACCGCCGGCGGCCGGGGAGGAGGCAGTGACCGCGGCCACCGCGCGCCTCCCGCCGACCCTAATTCAAACCAGACGCGCCGAGCGCGGGCGCCGGGTCCTTTGGCTGAGGCAAGTTTGGGCACAGCGCAGCCTGCGCGGGAGGTGGCGGGCGCGTTTTCGGGGAGCGGGGGTCAGGGCTGCGCTGGGGACGCGGGCGGAGGTGGGGCCCTCAGGCTTCGGGTTGGCTGCCCGAGGGGAGCCGGAGCGAACTGGCAGCAGTGGGTTCCGGGAAGTTGGCCCCTGAGCCCTAGTGATCCTCAGGAGCCCAACTTCTGGGCAGCTGAAGTTGGGCTGCCAGCCGAGGGGCGCGTGTCGGTGCTGGGCACGGCGGGGCGGGCGGGCGACGTCCTCGCGAGTGGACTCGGGAATGGCTCTTCCCCTCCCCCGACCCGGCTTTGTGCTGGAGCCGCGCGGAGGGAAGGCGGGTCCCTCGGCCCGCCCAGTGGAGCAGGGGGGTAAAAGGGCTAAATGTGGAGCCCTAGGCTGGGGGAGGCCTCTGGGTAGGGCTCCAGCATCCACCTTTGGCGGGGGGTGGGGCCCCTCCAAAGAGGGACCTGGCCGACAAAGAGCATCCCTGGGTCCCCAGAAAGTGATCTCGCGTCCCAAGTGCCGTCCGCTAGCCCGCCTTCCCCAATGGGGGCGCTTTGTTCTCGGCCCCTGTAACACTTTCCTGGGACCGCCCCGCAGTGCCGGCCCTGACGCGAATTGGGACCTGGGCGGCTGCCAGGTGTCAGAGCTCGCCGCGGGGTGCCCAGGCCCACCCCAGGCCCCCACCCCCAGTGCTAGAGTTCCGGGGTCCTCCCGGTGGGAGCCTCGGCCATCTGGTGCGGCGCGAGGGGCTCTGTCCTTTCCGGAAGCGGCAGCACATCTGGGCCGCTCACTTCCCAGCTCTGGCGATGGGAGGCACGTGGGCAGGGAAAGGAGCCGCGGACTTGGGTTCCCGGGGCCCCCACATGTAATGTGCCATCTGGAGGTGTCTCTCAGGCAGGCTGGCTTTGTGTGGGTGCGTCCCCCTCTCTGGCATAATAGTAGCCCCTGGTCTTGAGAGCTTTGGGGAATTTTACCGGCTCTGGCCCGGGGCAGGGGTTTCCAGACTGATGGGTGAATCGCCCTCCCTGTCTGCCAGGTGACTGTTGTGCTCAGAAGGATTTTGAGGTCCAGGTCAGGGTCCCTGATGCCTCTGAAATTACTGATGAACTGGAATGTGTTTGTGGGGGATGCCATATCTGGGGGATCCCCAGGACAGATAGGACTTTTGAACTGGGTCTCCGTGTACTCTCGGCTTTCTAGTCCAAAAGGTAGCACCTGGCTTCTTCCACTCGTTAGGGCTGTGCCTTCTGTAGGATACAGATTGGGCCTCCAGTCTAGTTAACACTGGGGGAAGACAGGAGGCGCTTTGCCAGCCCCTGGCCCACCTGGCCTTACCTGGGAGCCCCAAGATGGAACCGTGGGAGGAGCTGTGGCAGCGGGTCCCTTGGGGTTCAGGGGTGACGCTGGCATTCCTATGAGCTCCAGTTCCAGACCGTCAGGGAGGCAGATGGGATTTGAGATTCTCAGTGGGCTGTTTCCCAGGGTTTCTGGGAGCTGGGTAGGGGCAGAGGCTGTGTTATTGGGCATTTTTTTTCTCTCCCAGAAACTTTAACACATTTTGAAAACACACCATCCCTGAGGCAGTTGAATCTCTTGGGAAAGGAGGGAGAGAGGGTGTAAGGCTTGTTAGAACTTGGGTAGTGGAAGGCTTCCTGGAGGAGGTGACTGAACTGAGACTGAAAGCATTAAGTTTTGAGGTCAGACTCTGATGTGGAGTTGAGGTTTCTTTTATAAAGTTTACCGTGTTTTCTCTTTCCCAACCCTGCCTGCTTCTTCTTACAGTGGGTGTCCATGTTTGGTTACAAATAGGGGCAAACAGTGGCTCAGTGCCTCCTCCACCCCTGCCCAAAGGGAAGAGGGCTGTGGGTTTGTGGGAAAGGTGTCCACAGGCCACAGAGATCTGGCCCTCTCCCAGGGTTCACTTAAGCCCCAGTGGGAAGCAGGTCAGAGCACCCTGGGGACCAGTGAGCTAGGGCCGCTCCCGGCGCCCGTCCTTGAATGGGTGCAGCCAGGCTGCTGGGGCGGAGGCGCTGGAGCCCTCCCTGGAGAGAACTGGTTTGTCTGAAAAGGTTTCTTCCGCGCACATTCCCGTTGTCTTTTGTTCCGGCCATGCAAGAAAAATGGCTTGTTTGGGAATAGTTATGTTCTGTTTTTCTCTCTTCTCTTTCTTGAAAGGCATAAAATCCCTTTTTGCCTTAATTATGGGGACTAGTAGAGACATTTCCCCACGGCCTGGCTGGCGGAGTGGGTGGGGGCAGGGGAGGTGCTAACTGCTGGCTGATGTCACTCCTGGCTCCCCTCCATGGTGAGCGTGGAGCCGCCCAAGTCTACCTGTGGCTCGTGGTGGGTTCCAGTAAAACCTCATTACCCAGACTGGAGGGGGGAAGGGGGAGGACCCTGGAAAGAATAAGCCAAAAGCTTGGATTTAGAGTGCTTAATAGAGGGGTCTTTCTTAGGGCAGCAGAAGTTTGGACTGAACTCCCTTGGGTTCTGCCTCGGTGTCCAGGTTTCTTCCGTGAGCTGAGAATTCATATTGCCCTCAGTCCACTACTTTGGGGCAGGACTCTGAAGTATTTATTGCCCTTCCTTTATTACCAGAAGGATACTAAGCATGCTTCCATCTCTGGACGCCAGGGTCTCCATTATCGGTGCCTGGGCTTATTGAGCACAGCAGAGCACTTTGTCCCCGTGCCTGGGGCCCCCAGGTTGAATTCTGACTTCTGTCCTCGCCCAGCCTGTCTGAGAACAGCCCACAGTGACATTTGCCTGCCGGTGCGTTGCAAGCAGGTTTCAGTTTGGTTATAGTTGGTACTTTTCTCAGCAGAACTAAGAAGCGAATTCGATTGGCTACAATCCTTCCTTAGACGGGAGTTCACCTGTGAGAGGTGTTCACGGTCTGGGGTGTGTGGGGCTCGTGCCTTCACGGCCCTCAGCTGGGTCTGTGCAGCCTCCCCATAGTACCCCGATGAGCAGATGGCCTCCTGGGGAACAGATGTGGACGACCTCTTGGGGAAGCTCCTGGTGAGCAGCTCTTCCTCCTGGCTTGTGCTGTGACTTCCCAATCACAGGTAGCCTGGACCCCGAGGAGCTAATTCGTTGTAAGTCCCGACTGGCAAGGCCCTTTTTCTGCCCCTGTCCAGTCTCCACCGATTCACCTGGTTTTATTTGGATGGGGTGCATGGTTCCAGTGCGCCCTATCTGTGCAGCGGGCCAGAAACAACTTTGGGGTAAGCAGAGCCCTAAGACTGAGTCTCTGCTCTGCCACGAGCCCCCCAGGCAATCTCCGTGAGTCACTTCACTTCTAAGTCTTGATGTCCTCTGCAAAGAGGGCGTCACACCCCATCCTGTCACCGGGCCTCTGCATTTCGTAAGGAAGGTGTGAAAGTGTTTGGTAAGAAAGCACCGGAGGAGAGTTCACTGTTCGCATCATAGGGGTACCTTCATGGGGTGTTGGGGTGTCTGTTGCTGAAGGCACGGTGCTTTGCCTACATTCCTCTCTGATCTTTACCCCAAACTTTGATGATATTTATCATTGTTCATTTGGTGGGTGAGGCCTGTAGAGTAGCTCCTCCTTTCCATGGGCAGATGTGGCAGAACCAGCATGTGTGTGCAGCTGATAAGTGTAGGGACTGGCTGAACCCTACAAGTTCATGGTAGGTACTTGCAGCTTTTCCCGCAGAAACTCGGCTTGTGTGTTTCGGATTCAGGGGTGTCCAAACCGGCCTGAAGAGCACCTGTAGGCAGGCCTTGAACGCTGGCAACCTCCTGGGTGGGGGGCGCCTGAAGGTCACTGAGGGACAGACAAGAACTCCCCCAGAGTCCTGGGTCAAGAAGCAATGGGACTTACAGGACAGGGTGGGGGGTGCGCCTGGGGTGGGACCCCCCGACACCCACAGGTCCTTGGCTGGATGTGAAGTAGCCCAGTGGGCGTCCCTGTTGTGTTTGGAGGGGCCTCCTGCCCGCCCCGGGCGGCTGCCTGCACGTGCTGTCTTTCGTCTTGGGCGGTGAGACACATTGGCAGTCGGTCGATTCTTGCTCAGGCCTGGGAGCTGGGTACGGTGGCACTCAGAGCCCCTGGCTCCTGTGCTGGCTTCACCCCGTCCCCTGCCAGCCCTGCTGCAGGGGTCCCCAGGGAGAATTGGTCCTGAGACGATTCTTCGCCTGAGTCTGGTAGTTTCACAGAAGGAACTATTTCCTGATCTCCTCCGTTTAAACAACCAATTTTGGAGACTTGGGCTGGAAGCCCCCCTTGAGGGCCTATCAAGTGTGTCTAGAGAGGAGGGATGGGATTAAGAGAGTCTGTGGAAAGAGGGCTTTTGGCGCCAGGAACCTGCCCTCTGGAACAGATTCAGTGCGGAGTCATTTCCCTCTCGGCTGTTCCAGCAGAGGCTGGGCTTTGGATGGGAGCATGCCTTCTAGAACCTTCCTCTGAGTGGACTGCGATGCCTGAAGAGGGCAGGCCCTCATGTTTCCCCCAACACAAGGATGCACACTGGGGTGCAGGCCATGGAGGCAAGGCCCCAGAGGGCAGACCCCGAGCTCGGGGTCCCTCCGCGACTGCCCCTCCCGCGCGCCCGCAGCTGCCGGAGGGCTGGCCTTACTGCGAGTGTCAGCCTCTGCCGTCCTCAGGAAGCTGGCCTGGGCGGGAGTCCGTGCCAGGAGCTGCCCGCATCCCCGGGCCCGCGATGGGCCGCCGGGCCAGCCCCCCTGTCCTGTGTGCTCGGGCCCAGAGGAGGGGGCGGCTCAGGTCAGGTGGGCGTGGGGCGGCCTGAGCTTCTGGAAAGTGTCCCACTGCCTGTCATGCCGGCGGTTTGGGGGGGCCAGGGGTTCTTGCAGCCCATAAGCGCTGAAGGCAAGCTTCGGGGGAGGAGAGCACCGTGGACAGTCTTGGGCCTTGGACCCATCTGGTCAGGAACGGGGAGGCTGGCAGGGGCCTGCCCTGGACTCAGTCACCTGCCCCATCAGAGGATCCCAGAGGCGGCTCCTCCCGCCCCGCACCCCTGCAAGGTCCCCTCCGGCGTTTACGACTCCGTGGGCTGCTAATTATATGTAGAGGCTGCTGCCCTGGCCTTCAGCCCTGGGAAAACTCCTCTTCCCAGTGACTCACCTAAGGGCTGTGGGCCCTCTGGGAGCTGTGTGTGTGTGTGTGTCTGTGTGTGTGTGTGTGCACGCGCACCAGGGTGTGGGGTGGTGGGCCCCTAGACTGGCTTGCAGTGACAGTGGGCCGTCCTGCGAAGGCCTGACTGCCTTGCCCCCTTGGCCTTTCCTGCTGGCTAGGCCACGCGTTTCTGGGAAATCTGGTTCCTACCATCTTGCCACTTCCTGCCCAGAAAGCAGGAATCTTTGTTCCTCTTTCTCCCTCTCTTCTTCCCTTTCTGGCATCTTCTCTCTTTCTTAACAGTCCTGACACTCCTCAGTCTCTGGCTTTGGAAGTCTGAGAAGTTCTTCCCCCAGAGGAGGGAGCCGGGACTCCTGTCCTGCTTGGCTCCTGGTGCTGTGTGACTTGGGGAGGCCCCTGCCACTTGTGCCTCGGTCCCTCACCTGCTGGACGGCCCCCCTCCCCAACTTCAGCCCCAACAGCCACCGCTGTGCGGTTGCAGAGGCCTTGTGGGAGAGGGTGAGGCGTGCGGCCAGCACGGACCTGGCGCATTTGGCCTGGGCTCCGGTTCTTCGCCATATTCCTTCTGGGGAATCAAGGGCCTCAAGCTGCCCTAGGGGTCACTTTTGGGGTGGCCCTGGGCCCCTGGGGGTGGAGGTCAGGGCAGGCTGCTTGGAGGAGGTGGGCTTAGAAGAGCCCTGTCGAGCTCAGCAGTGCCTGAGCAAGGTCAGGCTGGGGGTGGGGGCTGGTGATGCCGTCTGCACACCCCCGGCTTTGGGCTGCCTGCCCGGGGTCCGCTCATCCACGGGAGCGGAAGCCGCGGCGGGCAGGTTGGGGCAGCGGGGAGATGGGCATGTTTATCGCGGCACTCATCAGCTGAGTCATGGTGCCAGGCCCACGGTCCTCCCCCGACTCGCCCGGGCAGCCCTGACCGGCGCCCGCTGTGTGCTGGCCCCCGGGAGATGCGGCCCCCTCCGCGAGTGGCTTTGTGCGGGGCCTCTCTGGGCCTGGGCGAGCCCCTCTGTGCGGTGGCGGGGGCTGCCCTGCGGCCACGGTGACATCATGCGTCTGGGTGTGCGCAACGCTCGTGGCCGTGTCACGGGGCTGTCAGGTGTCTGGGTGGGGCTGCCGCCGATCCTGTTGCCCCCGAAGAGTTTTGCCTCAAGCATAGGCTGGGACGGGACCTTGGGGGCTAGATCTAAAGGCCAAAGCGCAGGTGCCTGCATGTGCACAGCCGGTGTGGGCGGGGAGGGGGCGAGCCGGGCCGTAGCCCATTCCTGGGCCACACAGCAGGTGGGTCTGTGCAGACAGGCAGGGGGCAGTGACAGGGCCGGAGAGAGGGGTTATCGCAGGGTGCCCCCACTGCAGTTTCAAATCAGGAGCTGGGCTGACTGAGGCAGGGCATTTACTGGCACAGGAGTGTCAGGCAAGGGGGTCCCCTCCAGGGGGCTGGGGGCCGCGGGGCGCCAGTCCCAGTCTGGACTGCCCTGGGCAGCTGTTGATCTACCCCGATGTTAAGAACTTTTTCACTACAGTGATGTCGACTTGAACCCACATCGTTCGTACTTGGGGTACCCGGCAGACCCCTGGCCACGCTGGCTCGGGCTGGGTGCGCTCACCCTCCCACAGCACCTGGCACACGCTGGCCAGCGGCCTCGGAGGACTTGAGGGCAGGCTCTGCGGTGCCCCTGACGCTCGGCTTGGGGGCCTGCCTGCTGCAGTCCCACGCAGGGCACAGAGCATTCCTGACACCCAGGAAACCTTCGGAGCCTGCTGTGTCCTCCCCCGGGGGTGCTCTGGACAGGTGTGAGGCAGCAGACTGTGGGGGGTTTCTGGAGCCCCCGCCGAGACTGAGGGCAGGCTGGGGCGTGGGCCCGTCCTCAGATTCTGTCTCCCCGCCCTGGCCTGGGCTCAGAGGAGCGAATCTGGGGGAGCCAGGAGCCGAGTTTGTGCAGGGAGCCCCGGGGGAGAGCCCCCCACGGGCTGTGATTGTGGGGGTACAGTTTGCACCTGCCTGGGTGTGCAGCTGCGCTCCTCCCCGTGAATGGCCGTTGGTCTTACCCCTTGTGCTGACATAACAGGGCCTGCAAACATGGCTTTTGCCCCCTTCTCAGCAATTAGAGCTTTTACTGGCAGCCAGACTTTGCTCTTCCAGGCGCCTGCTTCTGCCCTGACGAGGTGTGGTCTAGGCTGGCAGCGGAGGGAGGCGACTGGTAGCCCCAACACTAGGGTAGCTGGGTGGGGGCGTTGGCTGGTAGAGCAGGGCCTGGGCTGTGGGGGACAGTGGCCTGTGCCTGGAATTGCAGACAGGTTGCTCCGAAGGGAATTTAATCTTTCCTTTTTGGGTGTAGGGCTGATCGCATTCTGACACAGGTTAAAAATTTGTTCTTGGCATCCTGCAGCCTCTCTTTTGTAATCCTTCCCCTGGTTCTATAACTCCTGCCCACCCCCAGTTCTCCAGATCCAGAAGTAGCCCCCTCCTTCACATGACCTGATTTATACTTTAGTGTGAGTGACTAGCAGCCCTTCGCCTTTTCAGAGGCATTTTTATTTTAAAGGGAATGCTCTGCAGCTGCAGGGACATTGACAGGGATTTGGGTGATAAAGCGCCTCATCCCCTCCCTTCCCCCATACACAGCTGGAGCCCTGGCTGGCTGCAGGTGTGTCGAAACTGCAAGTTTCTGACTCTGTGAAACTAGAGGACACTTTATTTAGCAGAGCCCGGGGAGGATGTCTCTAGCAGCTCGTGTGCCAGCGGTGCCAGGTGGAGTCTGACCATCAGTTAGCTGGAGAGCAGTTGGAGGGCCCCTTATGGGCACTAGCGGGAACCCTGCACTGAGCTGCTTAGGACAGCCCTGCTGGGGGGGGACAAGGCACTGGAGGCAGGCGCCCCGTCTGTGCCCCTGGACTGCCAGTTGTCATTCCTGGAATCATCTTCCTTTGGGACATCTCCAACTCCCTGCCTGGCCGTAAACTCCTCGGGAAGCTGAAAGCAATGACAGAGTCACTGCTCGGCGCCCTGCCCCCGCCCGAGCCACGCCGGAGCCACGCCCGGTCCTCTCCCTGCTAAGGCCCCTGTGGGCATCCTGCAGTGGTCAGGAAGCCTTGACTTAGAACTAGGACCACCCTGCTGGCCTTTGCTCCCCCTTGGGCCAAACCCCATTGTACATATGAGCTCCCTGGGCAGGGTCACCCAGGGAGTTGGGGACAAGACCCAGGCTGAGGCCAGGCTGTCCTGGTACCTGGACTTGTCACTCTCTCCTGGCCAGCCCTCAGCTGGCTCCCCGGGCAGCACCAGGAGCAGAGGCTGGTGAGGCCGGGCCCGGCCGGGCGGCCCCACTCAACGCCCAGTGGAATCCTGCCCCGCCTGGCCGGGTTCTGGCAGGCGAGAAAGCAGAGGAACTGGTCTCCCAGCTCCAGGCCCCAACCCGGCCCTCAGCTGGGCCTGTTCAAGGCGAGTCCCGGCACGCGGCTGCCAGGCAGGCGCCAGCTCTGTGGAGGGCGGGTCTGGGGGTGCTGGTGGCAGCCCTGCCTGGCAGGGGCCTGGGATCCCGCCCCCCTCAGCACGACCCAGGTCTGCCTCGGTTCTCCAGGCGGGCCACATGGGGCTGGGACAGGCGCAAACCTCGCCCTCCGCTTTCCGTGCAGAGCGCTGGCTTCAGGCCATGGGGCCTGGGACCGCAAAGGGCCTTTAAAACCAAGCCCAGGTGCTGCCCTTGCACCCTGGCCCTGCCTGGGGCCCCCAGAGCAGTGAGGTCTGTCTCCAAGTGGCCAGGTGGGGACTCCGAGCTGCGACTCTGTGTATGGGGAGGGGGTACTCACCCAGGAGGTCCCCCGCAAGGAAGTGCTGATGGATTTGGGGGACCTTGTTGGTGCTCCCCAAAATGCATGTTTTCTGGGTGAAGGCAGAAGGAGCTCCCTTCATGTGCCTGCCCCTTCTGGCCCTCCTGGCCTGGAACTCGCTCATCACCCCCTTGGCAGGCCCAGCTTGACTCTGTGGGGAGACAGTCTTTAAATCACTGTGCCTGTCACCGGAAGTGCTGGTGTTGCCTCCTGGGAGTGTCTTTAGCTGGGGGATTTCGGGGTCTGGAGGCCAGAGCCCCGAGCTCTGCCTCCCTGTCGGCTCCCAAGTTAGGAAAAGAAGCCTTCAAAGAGGAAGTGATGTATTGGCCCCGTTGCGGAAGCGCCCTGTCTTCCTGGGCCCTGGGCCGCCCTGCCTCTCCCCCATGATCGTCTGTGGTCTCCTTTTCACCCCGCATCACTGGCCTTACTGGTAGGGAATTGAGGTCACTGCTCTGGGGGATTCCAGGCAGGGCCAGGGTGCAATTCAGGAAGTTCAGGGTTCTGCAGCCAAGCCCCTTCTGTTGTCCTTGTGGGAAACAGATGCAAAGAGAGGCCAAGAGCTGCCAGGTCACCCAGCCAGGGGGTCACCCAGCCAGGGGGTCACCCAACCAGGCACTGGAAGGTTGGGCCACACCTGGGGCAGCCCGGGCTCCTCCCCACCCGGCCTCACTGCCTGCGCCTTCCCCTGAGCCCCTCGCTACGAGATGCTTTGGCTGGGGTGGCCGGGCTTGTGCTTAGGCCCTGCGAGCAGCGCCCGGGCCGCCCGGGCCGTGGGTCCAGTGACCTCCCAGCTGAGAGGAAGCAGATCGTAAACCCCATGGCTGCAGGGCCCACACATTCGGCAGAACTCAGGAGTGGGGCTGGGTGTTTTGCAACACCCTCCTCCTTCCTTCCCACCAGGCAGGAGCCCCTAGAAGAGCTGAGTGGCTGACCCCCTCTCCCCTCGCTGCGGGCTCCCCCGGCCTCGGCCTCAGCTCTCTCCTGTGGGTTTCAGCCAGGTTCCTGCGCCAGGCCAGCTTCCCCCGAGGCTGAGGAGGGCCCGCTCGGCCCACACAGGCCGCAGCATCCCAGCCCGGCTTCGGGACAGAGGAGTCTTGCTTTACGTGTGCCTGCTGGGGACCAAGGGCTGGGGGTCTCTGGTAGCTCAGGGGCTCCCCAGTTCCATGGTGAGGCTGGGCAGGCACTGTGGGGTACTGTCTTTGGCGAGTAGACGCTCGAGGTGGAGAGAGCCTGCAGGAGTTAGCGCCCCGGGACTTGTTTCCGGAACTCTGGTGCTGCTCCGAGCACTGGCCGGAGCACCGTTCCCGCCTGCGGGTCACGCCAGGTGAGGCCTCATCCTGTCTAGATTGTTCTCCCGGCCATCTGTGGACCGCCGGCAGGAGTGCGGGATGTGTTCGGCACTTGGAGCCCTGGGTCTTCACCCCAAACTTGCTGAATCAGCCTCAGACCTGGCACCGAGGAGACTTCATAGCCAAGTCTCCAGGGGATTCGTGGACCCCGAGGAAGAACCCCCAGCCTGGATGATGGCTCGGATATGTCTTCCGGCCAGCTGGGCATCTGGATGCAGAGATAGGGTTGGGGAGGGTGCAGGCTGCATTTCTGTGCCTCAGAGGACTCATCCCCCAAGTGCTCGCTGATGTCTGGGGGTGGGGGGTCAGCCTGTTACCCTCAGATCCCTAGTTCCCGCCTTCCATGGGGGGTGAAAGTTTCTAACAAGTCAGACTCTCAAGCCTCTGAGGGTGCCTGCTGTTGCGGAATCTCGACGGCCCTGGAGCTGTGAGCGATGCTGAGGCCACCGGGGCCTTCAGGACCGGCCCTTATGTTTCCCATAGGACGCGCCCAGGCTCTGCAGCCCCCTTCCAGAAGAGGGGTGCTTGACTCTGTGCCCTGGCAGCTGGCCAGGGCTGGAGCCGTCTATTTCTCACCCTCTTTCCCCTCAGTGAAGTCCCTGGGTTATGATCCCCGATTTTTAAGTTGAGAACCCTAAGCTGCTGTCCATTTATTACGTGTTGGGGAACACAGTAAAGCTTCTGAAAGGATCTGTGTTTTATCCATCCCTCAAGTCTAGCATCGGGCGACGCACCGTAGTGAGTTAGGGTGCTGGCCAGGACCCCCGGCCTTGGGATGTGGTGGCTGCAGCTTGATGGGAGGTGGTGGGGCCAGGGGTTGGGGTACAGATGAGCATCCTCTTTGGTCAGCCCCAAGTCAGAAGCCCCTCACTTGCCCTCTGAGATGCGTGCTTGATGTCCCACCTCCTGAGCCAGCCGTGGCGCGGCATGCCTCAGGTGTCTGGAGGGAGGCTGCACCACCCCGGGCCCCCGGGCCGGCCAGGCTCTGCTTGAATGGAGGATGGCCCCCCCTTAGAGCCAGTGTAGGGGGAGAGCTGGCAGGAGGTGGCTTGAGGCTAACTTCTAGAAGCTTCTCTGCAGGTACGGCACAGGGGTCTCATGCCGTGCCTCCTAGAGCCTGCACCTCATTGAGGAGCCTTAAACAGGTGGACCCAGCAGCCAGGAAAAGTGGACCTTGGGGCCACAGAGAGGGATGGAGATGGCAGGTGAGGAGCGCAAGCTGCCCAGTAGTCTGTGGACACTGCACTGGCCCTGGGCAGCTCCCTCACCCCGTCTGAGGCAGAGAACCTTCGCTGTGGGAGCTGTTAGTGTCGCCCCACCTGACTCACCTGCAGGGGAGATGGAGGATCCAAGGGCATGGGTGGGAGGGGAAGGTGAGGTCTCCGCTGTCGGAGCAGGCCGCCTGCCAGCCCTGGCCACGCTCCTGCTTGCCGGGCCCTTGGCCCATGTCCTCTCTTTCTCCTTCCCACGCATCTTTGGGCGTGTCTAGGAGACCGGTGTGGCTGAGATGGACGTGGGCGCCTCTCTTCCTGTCCCATGACCCCCCAACTCCCACCTGACCCAAACCTGACCTTCCCAGTCAGGAGGCTGCCGGGGCTGGGAAGGAGCGAACCGAACGGCGAGACCTGAGCATAAGGCCTTTGGTTTATTGTATGAAACATGGATTTTCCTGGCACTTGTAGAAGTTGAAGGTGCCATGAAAGATTGAGCTGGTTTGTCTGCCTCTCATGCAACTCTGAGGTGGGTTCTGAGCCAGGCTGGTCTGTTCCCTGGCAGCCCTAATCCAGGATCCCAGAAGGACCCAGGTCAGCCAGGGACAGCTGAGGCGAGCCTGAGGGCGAGGCCCTAGGCTGGCTGGCCACAGGTCCAGCACAGCAGGCCTGCCCGCGAACCGGAAGTCTCACCCCAAACTCCAGCATCAGCTGCACCTGGTGACCCCAGTTCAAACTCAGCAGTCTCTGCTAAGTCCCTCCCCGGGAAGCTGAGGCTCCTATAGAAGGTTCGGGCTGAAGGGGGTTTGGGAGGTCACTCCAGCCCATCTCTGGGGTCACCTCAGCCCATCCCTGCAGCGCAGAGCCAGCCCAGGGGAGGAGAGGCAGCCTGGAGGCCAGGGAGCTGGTTTCAGTGGAGAAAGCGTTTGCTCAAGAGCTTGTTGTGTAAACACGATTGCAGAGGGATAAGCCCAGCAGAGTTGAGAGAACAAATTGTTTTTAGGGACTGGGCAGATCCCAGGTCTTACCTAGTCAAGAGAGGAGCCCTGCTCTTTGGAAACTTAACATGGTGGGTGAGAGGCTGGGCTTCCCTGGCATTGGTCTGGGCCTCTGCTGGTGCCTCCCAGGTTCTATGGGTCCCCAGGGCATTTAGTTCTCTGCTTGCCTCAGTTTCCTCCCTGTGAAATAGGGCCTGGGCCCTTGGCTCTGGCTTCTCTGGAAGATTTGGTGCTCTGAGGCTGCTCCAGCTGGAGCCCTGTCCAGGAGCTTCCTGTGGGGAACCCCTGTGAGCAGCGCCCCCACGGCGGGGGACGGCGCTGGGAGTGTGAGAGGGTCTGGGTGTGAGTGAGTGGGACTCTGCGTGCAGACTCCCCTCCGAGCCGCCTTGCTGGAGCAGTCTGCCATGGCCCTGGGTCGGCGTTTGCTGCTCTCGCGCTGGTCTGCCGGGCAGTGTGCTTGCTTCCCGACGCGCAGTCCTGAGGGAGGCGAGGGGCGGCTCCCAAGCTGGTGGAGTGAGGACGGGGGTCGAAACACCTCTTGTGTCAGTACAGCCAGCACGTGGCCTGGTGGGCGGTGGAAGGAGGGGACCATGACTGTTCCTTGTAGGTGGGCATGGCTCAGACAGCCCTTCCTGGGACCAAAACCTTTTCTGAGGTGATGGGAAGGTAGAGTTGGGTTTTGTGCTTCTGGAGGAAACTCGGTGGTATTTCTAGCCTTGTGGTTTCTACTCATGTCTGATACACCCCATGACCTGGCAGCTGTGCCTCAGCCTCAGGAGGCCAAAGGTCTTGTCTTGCCCTCCCTGCCCCGCTCCACTCAGGAGGGGCCCCTGTGTGGTCTGTGGCCAGGACCTGGCAAGGCCTCTTGGGCTGAGAGGCCTGCAGCCTGGAGCCCACGCTCAGGCGGGGCCTGCCTGTCCCAGGGAAGTCTGCACAGGCCTTCCCGAGAACTGCTTCCCACCCGCCCCCTCTCCTCCTGCAACCCTGCCCACCACCACCCCCTCTTCCCAGGTGGGCCCTGAATCCTCTTCCTGACAGAGCAGCCACCTCTGCGGGGGCCTGGGGGCACTTCCAACATGAGGGGCTCTGCACATCTAACCTCATCGCATCTTGCAACAATCGTACAATATGGTCTCTGCTGTCCCCATTTTACAGATGGGCAGAGTGGAGCCCTAAGAGATAGTGACGTCCCCAGGGCCATTCAGCTGTAAGTGGCAGAGGTCAAGGGTCTCTCCAGCTTGCACGCTCCGAGCTGTCCTGCTTCTTTGTTCAGTCTCTGTTCTGACCCCGTCTCTGGCCCCTCTGCTGAACTGTCATCGGGCCACCTGCGTCAAAGTATCATTGCTGAGCAGCACGTTTGCTGCTACTTTTCCTGCCTCCAGTCTGTGGGTCCTGCCTCCCACCCACTGTACTGGGCCAGTGTTGGGGGTAGGGGTGGCCCCCCTCTGGTCTCTCCGCAGGCCTGCTTGCCTGTGCTCAGGCCCCCTCCCGGCTGGCAGCCCCCGCTCCCCGCACCCTGTCTGTGTACACTCAGGCAAGGCCGCCTCTCGGAGCTGGACCTGGGAGGCAGCATTCCTGGGCAGCTGTTTGCACACCGGCCATGCGAGGTCCAGGCCCGTTTGTGGGGGCCTCCTAGTGCAGGGTCCCTTAAAGACCAGCCTCATTGGCCCCTAGCCTGATGGGGTCCCTTCCTTCCTCCCCCGAGTAGGCCTGGCCCCAGCCCTTCCTGTACAAGAGCAAGTGGCCCAGCCTTGGAGATGCGTCCTGGGCCCGGCGGGGCGCTGGTTGGGGACCGTGACCGCATGCAGCTCCCTGCTGTCCCTGCCCGCTCCCCAGGGGCCTGGCGGAGGCTGCCTCTCCGGAGCAGGTCCTCATGGGACTGGTCTGGGGGCTCTGGACCCTCAGTGGGGTAGATTTGGTGGCCTTGGACCCTGAAACTCCCTGGACAGTGGCCCTCAAGACCTGTGATTCTTAGTGTAGGGTGGACTGAGGGGGCTGCAGGGGGGCCACAGCGTGTGATCTTCTGGGAGACCTGGGGCGCCCTCCCTTGACAGAGCTCTGACAAGGGCTCAGCCTCCTGTCGTGCTTCTGTACCCCAACACCTCGCGCACGGCCGTGTCAGAGCGTTGGAGGGGTGTGTGGGCCAGTGGGCTTCCCAGAGCCGAGGGTCCTGGAGTCCTCCTCACACACAGGGACTCCCCTCCGTGCTCTGGGGTGGGGCCGGGGTAGCAGGGCCCGGCCAGCCCTCCACTCAAACCGCCTTCTGGTTCTTTCCAGCACGTAGTGGCCGCCAACGCGCCGCCCGAGGACCAGGACAGCTCTGGGGACGACCCTGACACCTTCTCTGGCTCGGGCGCAGGTGAGGCTGGGGGAGGCCCCCTCGGGCCCAGGCCGCGGCGGGGGGTGGTGAGGCAAGCCCCGCCTGGCCCGCTGGGGGCAGACGGGAGTCTGTGTTGCGAGGAGAAGCTTGCACTGTGCGGGGGGCAGCGTGTGTGCTGCGTTCCAGGAGGCCCGGGAGCCGCTGCTGCAGGCAGCCTCGGCCACCGCCGGAAGGTTGCTTGTCTTAGCTTCTGTTTTCTCATCTGTAAAATGGGGTATCTCGACTTCAAAAGGTTGTCGGGTGCTATGAGGCAGCACACAGCCTGGGGGGGGTATGAATCTTAGATAGGGTCCCCCATCTCCCCATGGGGAGTGAAATCCCTGAGCTGGAGGTGGTCAGGGTCCCCGCAGGGGAGGTGCTCTTGAGCTGGACCTCGGAAGTGGTGGAGACCTGAGGATAAAACGCCGAGGCCATCCAGGCAGAGGGCTGCGAGCCGGCTGGGAGGAGCCGTCTGTCCGTGGGAGTCTGGGCCTTTCTCTCTGGGAAGGGGCAGGCGGGGGAGGGAGGGGCTGGCCAGGTGTGTGCTGGGGACCAGGCATCAGGCTCCCGCTGCCCCCACGGAGCCCAGGCTTCAGCCGTCGCAGGGAAGCCCCTTCGCAGAGGCCCTGCTGTCGCCTGGCTCCAGAATCCAGGCTGCCCGGGCACCTGCAGCAGAAAGGGGCAGCTTCCCTGTCCATTTCCCAGAGGGGACTGTCGCCTCAGCTAGGCCCACGCCGGGGGCATGGCTTCTCACGGAGGGGTCGGTTTGCTATGCCCACCTGGGAGCCAGCGTCACTGCCCTTGCTCAGCATGCTGGCCTCCCTCCCAGCCTGGACTTGGCTGTCCCCTCACCCCAGCAAACTGCTCCGGCCTGCAGGTGCTCTGCCAGACCTCGCCCTGACGCGGCAGACCTCCCCGCCCTGGAAGGAGCTGGGGCTCCTCACGGCCACGCCCACAGCCCCGGAGCCCACCGACAGGGGCACCGTCACCGCCTCCGCCCTGCCGGCTGGAGCGGGGCCGGAGGGCACAGGGGCAGAGCTCGCAGTCCAGGGGGAGCCGGGCTTCACCAGCTGGGAGAAGGAGACCACCCACGCCTCCAGGGAGACCACACAGCACCCGACCACCCACCGGACGGCGACAGTGAGAGCCGCCACAGCCCAGGGGCCGGCCACCTCCCACCCCCACAGAGACACGCAGCCTGGTCAGCACGAGACCGCAACTTCCGGCCACGCCGGCGAGCGGGACCCTCGCGTCTACAGCCTGGGGGACGACGGCCCTTCTGCCACCGAGCGGGCTGCTGAGGACGGAGCCGCCAGCCAGCTCCCAGTGGGAGAGGGCTCTGGGGAGCAGGTGGGGGCTTCCCCGTGTCCTCTCACTTCCTGGCAGGTTGGGTGCCCCTGGCCCTGGGTAGAGGTTCTAGCTCCCCCGGCCCCCAGGGCAGATCAAGCTAAATCTGAGACCAGAGCAAGTCTTCTATTTATTTTTTTTTAAAGATTTATTTATTTATACATACAAGCTGGGGTACAGGCCAGAGGCGTAGGGCAGCGAGAGGGTTCACCAGAGACAGAGTGGGGAGCAGAACAGGCAGATCAGTGGAAATACACTGCAGCGGGCGAGGCAGGAGAGGTCTGCCGCGCCATGTGGGAATCTCCCCGGCCAGACGTTGAACTTATGTCGCCGCTGCCGACAGCTCCACAGCACAGCGCTTAACCGCTGCGCCACCGGGGAGGCCCCCAGAGCAAGTCTTTCAAGGTCACCAAAAGGAGGGGACCCTGCCCTTAGCCAAGGCCCCTGCTTGAAGGGCCAAGTCCTGCCAAGTCTTCCCTTTCACTTTCACGGTAATGCCCCCTGCACTGAGTGAGCCTTCTTGCAGAAATGTGGCACATCCGGTGTGATGTGGGGAGGTGGCCTCACTTTGGGCCCCAGGATGTCTGAGTTGGGGTTTGTGTCTGAGCTGGCAGCCAGGTAGCTGGGGAGGGCCAGAGCTGCTGCTTTCTGGGCTTGGGGAGGGAGCTGGGCGCTGCGGGCGGCAGTGGCTCTCATCCTGCCCCTACCCTCCCGCAGGACTTCACCTTCGACACAGTCTCGGAGAACTCAGCTGGGGCCGGTGTGGAGCTGGACCGGCGGAACCAGCTCCCTGAGGACCATATGGTCGCGGGCACCTCGCAGAGCCTCCTGGACAGGAAGGAAGTGCTGGGAGGTGAGTTTCCTCGCAGGGGTTGGGGCGGGGACAGACTGCTGCTCGGGGCTGGGGTGGCAGCTGTCGTTCGCCCTGGCGTGGGGCAGCCTTCTTGGGCTGCGGCGTGGGAGAGGGGCCGCCGCTCTGCCCAAGGCGCAGCTGGGCCAAGCCAGTGTCTGTCCACCCGCCCTAGGGGTCATCGCCGGAGGCCTGGTGGGGCTCATCTTTGCTGTGTGCCTGGTGGGATTCATGCTGTACCGGATGAAGAAGAAGGACGAGGGCAGCTACTCCTTGGAGGAGCCGAAACAAGCCAACGGCGGGGCCTACCAGAAGCCCAGCAAGCAGGAAGAGTTCTACGCCTGACGGGAGTGGCGCTCCCGCCCCCTGCCACTTGCTAGGCCCCCATTTGCCTCTTCCGTGAAGAACCACAGGCCCTGCCTCCTGCCGCCACGCCGCAGAGCTGGGCCTCCCCGGGGGCTCGCCTCTGCTTCTCTGACTTCTGCCTGCGGACTTGGGCGCGAGGGCTTTCTTTGTACGACCTTTCCGCCACAGCCAGCCCCTGGCGTCCCACCATTCTGACTCAGTTTCTCCAAACTGGTGCCGCCTCTCCCTAGCCCGGCTCTGGGGACACAGAGGGCCCACCCTGCTCCCTTGGACCTGGACAGCCCCATGCCCAGTGAGCTGAATATGCTGGAACTGAGGGCTGAGCTGACACAGCTGTAGCACTTACTGGCAGAGACCAAACACACCTGGGGGCCTGGGCCCCGAGTGGCAGGGAGGGGTCGTGCGGCTCAGCTGGCTTGTCGGCATCACTTGGCTTTGTGGGTCTAATTTAGATATCAACTTGTTTTTGCACATGTTTCCGCTAGTTTCTTTGTTCATAGTCTGTAGACTTTGTTACTTCTGAGGTAACTTAAGTAAGTTGACTTGGTCCCCCATCTTGCTTCCCTAATCGACGGTCAGGAGACAGCGTCAGGGTTAAGAAAACTGTTTTTTTTTTTAAACTAGGCAATCCGAATCTGGAAGCCGGCATGTAAGTGTCGTTTGTGTGTTGTCTCTGAGTTTGTCGCTCACGTGTGCAACAGGGTATGGAATCTGTTGAGTGGCCCCAGCTGCCGTGGCGGTACCACCCATGTCCGTGAACTTGGGGCCACGGCCACGGCCGCTCTTGATGCCGGGGAGTCCGTGTGAGAATTGAGTCCTGGCACCGCGGGCTAGGAATGCGGCGAGAGAACTGTGGGGTGGGAGAAGTGGGTCAAGAGGGTCTCCATAGACCAAGCTCCTCCTGGGGCCATTTCCTTCTGGAAGGTGACGAGAGGCGTCCTGGGCACGCCCGGTGCCGAGCTGCTCCCTGCAGCCCAGGTCACTTTTGATTCGCTCCTGTGGCCCCACCCTGGGCTGGATTCAAGAATGTTCCAAAGAGTCATAGTCTTTTGCTTTTGGCAAAACTCTACTTAATCCAATGGGTTTTTCCCTGTACAGTAGATTTTCCAAGTGTAATAAACTTTAATATAAAGTGGTCACGTGGACACTGCTCCTTTGCTTCTCTGTGCGGGCGGTGTGGACGTGACCAGCCTTTTTCTCTAAACGACGACAGTAGGGAACTTGGCTAAAAGCTCTGTGCCCGTATCTTCCCTGTGGGGAGGGATTCTGGGGCCAGACTCCCTCTGGTTTGCTGGGTTTTTGTTTTTGCTCGAATGCTGGAGGGCCGTAGGCTCAGCCAAGGTTATATAAGGCCTGGTGTTGATTTTTGTTGCCAAGCTCGAAGCACCAGCTCCTCGATGGCTAAAGAAGCACAGCTTGGCCTGAGGCCACTGGCGCCAGAGGCCCGGAGCCACGCCTGCCTCTGGGACGCCCACCTCTGCTAGGACCGCAGCCCCGGCCAGGGCTCCCGCAAACTCCTGTGCTTGCGTATTGGACTCAGCTACATTCCAGCTTCTCTGTTGGCGTCTCCAGGAGGGGACCCGTTGTGACTGAGAGAGATGCACTGCCTCACGGGGGCACCTGTGCCCAGTCCTGGGACTTTCTGCTTGCGTGACTGGACACGACCCGGTGGGAAGGGGTCCGTGACCGTGCTCGTTTCTGCTGGTCCACGGGATGGTGCCGAACCTGTGGCTGGGCCCCTTCTTGTAACCGAAATAAATGGTACTTGTTACTTCGGGCTGTGTGGTGGTTGAGTCTCGTCTTGGTCTGACAGTGTCCTACCTGCCACTTTCTCTGGGCGGGGCGCTCGCTCTGGTCTCTGCCTGGCTTGATGAACTGTGGACCCAGCTCTGGTTTCTCTGCAGTTGGGAAGGCTGTGTGCACCTGCCCTCCTCCAGCCCTGGGCATCTCATCTCTTCCTGGGCTTCTATGCCTTACTCTCTTCATTCCCTTCATTCCCTTCAGGGGCACTGGGCTGCCTACTTTCAGCTTGCTAGCTATTCTGTTTGCTGGTCACGAGACTCCTGAGAGCACACAGCAAATGGTCTCAAGTACTGAGGCCCAAGAACATTGGCTGCGTGTTAGGGAAAACCTGCACTGAGAGTCTGGGGCGTTGCAAAAGCACAGCTCGTGGCAAGAGCCCCAGTATCCTGAGGATGCTGCCCCCTCCATCCTCAGCATACCCTCTTGGCTGACCTCTGCCACTCCCCAGAAGATCTGGAGCTGGGGCCCTTGGCACCTGGTTGCTCTCTGATGCTGGATACAGGCCAGCCCCTGACACTGGGCCCTGGGTGTGTCCTGGGAGCAAAAGCAGGAAGGACCATTTCCAGGGTACCTGCGGTGTGGACTTTGCATGGTGCATGGTTCTCGCTGCAGCGCTTCATGTCACAGGAGGCTGAGACAAAATCCTCAGCTCATTCATTCATTCAACAAACGTGGAAAGTACCAAATGCCCATTTTCTGCCAGTTCCAGGGCTGGGCAGTGAGGCGCAGCTGAATGGATAGCCACTGTTGGTTTTTTCACTGGGCTGACTTCCTCAGGGCCAGACACTTGTCAGACAGGATGCCTGGGTTCTTGCTGTGTTACTGATGGTTCCTACCCTGTCCGTGGTGGCGCGCTAATAATCACCCCCACTGTAGACCAAAACTGAACTGCAGGGAAGTACCCTGCCCAAGACCATGCACCCGTGAGCAGAGGAGCCGGGGTTTGGGTGCGAGAAGCCTGGCCCACAATGTGTGCCCACAATGGGCCCTGCACACAGAAGGGCACAGGGCCTGGGTGGGGGGGGGGAGGATGGACCAGCAAGCTTCAGAGAGCGTCTGGGGTCACCCACCCTGTCACCTCCCAAACTGTAACCCCCTCCCAGGACTTTCCTTCCTGCTCTGTGCTCGGCCCTGGGTCACCCCCACCTTGCCAGAACAGGGTAGTGCCCCAAACCAGACTTTTCTGAGAGAGTAACAGGAAGGGAGCTAAAATACAAAGGGGTGTGAGCACTCTGAGTGCCTCCGTAGTTCCCCCTCAAGAACTTGCTCTGCCCTTCTGGCCTCAGGCCTCAGCTTGCTCCTAAAACTGAATCTCTCCTCCCTTCCTGGCTTCCCAAGTCTCCCCCTGCCTGGGTGCTTTGATTCAGCACTACTTTGTTTTCCCTCGCCTTTAGATCTCACCGTTGTGCAGAGAGTGTGTGTGTGTGTGTGTGTGTGTGTGTGTGTGTGTGTATGTGTGGTTTGTTCGTCCATTGTATGGGACTGGGGGACCCACTGAATTTCCCATTGAGAGTCCTTTCAAGTTATTTTCTAAACTAATAAGCCATCTTCTCTGAGATTGTGTCACCTGCCTCGTTTGCAGGCAGTTTGGCTTTAAATTGCATCTTCCGCTTTGCTGGCCTCTGGCGCTTCGCTCGGCCAGCAGCAGCGTTCACCTCCAGAGCCCAGGTGCGCTGCTCTCAGGGAGGCTGTGATCTTGGGGGCACAGACAAGAGAGAGGAAAGCGCTCCAGTGACGGGCTCGGGCTGGCGGGGGGGGGCCTGGTGGTGGCACAGGCATCTCACCTGGCCGGACGTCTGGTTATGGGACGTGCCAGAGGTTGCACTTGAACTGGATGTTGAAGGACAAATTCCAGTCGACCTCTCAAGCCAGGAGAAGGCATCCGGGGCAGAAGGAACAAACTCCAGCGGCTTCGTGCTGGCGTGACATGAAAGCTGGAGTGGGAAGAGGCAAGAATGTGGGGAGAAAGCGGCCGTCTGTTCTGTAACCTCGCTGAGGACCGGAGGAGCCGGTGGCTGCAGAAGACATATGGAATCAGAAGGATGGGGGTGGAGGTCCAGTGACAGGAAGGAGGCCGCTTGTGGGGGGCTTGGTTTGGAGAATGTGAGAGGAGGAGCTGGCACAGCCCCCTGCGAGCTGTGCCCCCACTGGCGTCCCTCGCCCGCCCTACGTGCGTGTCCCCAGGTGGAGTCTGAGCTGGCTGTGCCCCGCTGCTCTCTGGTCTTCCGGCGAGGCCATCGGAGAAGCTGCCTGTGGAGGGGGGCCCGGGGGGCAGAGGACAGCGGCCACAGAGCTGGGTCTTGGGGGTGATTTCACGGTGAGGCACTGACGGTGGGTGGACCCCAAAACAGTATCTGGGAGAGAAGCTCTTTTTTTTTCCCTTATTGAGGAAAAAGTGCCCAGTGCTGTGTAGGTTCCAGGAGCACAGTTTCTTACCTCAGCAGCTACATCTGTTTCACCCTCCCCTCACCAACTGTGCAGTCACTTTACTCGAACTCTTTATAGTGATTCCTGGGCAAGGTGCAAAAGAGGGGGGGCGGCTGCTCTGCAAGAGCCCCCTACAATTGCCTCAGGCACATGCCAATATGAGGGCTCCTAGGCCCAGCACTGTATGAGGGGGTGTATGGGTGGCCATCCGGGATGGAGGGGGCACTGCTGAAGAGCCGCCACGGTCGGGGTGCCGAGTGAAAATCGCTGGCTTAAATCTGAGGCTCTCAATGTAGAACAGGTGGCGCCTGAATCAGTGGGGAGAAGCAGAGAAATCACCTGTGTTTCCTCCGAGAAGAGGCTACCCTAAGGGCCAAGTGGAGGCTGCGCTATGCCAAACACCTGTCACCCCCCACCTCCCCTGCCCAGCCCCAGGGCTAAAACCAAAACAACAAAGAACACTTGAATAAACTAGAGTTCAAACACCTGACAACAACAGGCGCAGACACCCCAGCAGGAGGTTCTATGCTGGAAAAGAAAAGAGCTCCCAGCCCGTGACCCAGTATCAACGACAGTCTGTGCCCAGCACAATATCTGGTGCCCAAAGAGAGCCTAGGGTGGAAATGGACATAAGGTGATAATGGACAAGAAGGCCAAGGAGCTGGTCTAGAGGAGGGGTCACTGTGCGTTCCTAACACACGACTGGTGCCCATAGCAAGTAGGAAACTGGAAGTTTCCCCCTTTTCCAGAGGTGATTTTTGGTGCCCTGCTGCTCTGGTCTTTTCTAACTACTCCTTGCTGGTCCCAATTTTCCTATTACTTCAACAGGTACAAAGACAACAGTCTGAAAGTCTATCCCTACTACAAGTCATAAAAATTTAAAATGAAGAGACAGATGAACATTCCACAAATATTGGAACAAAACAAAACAAAAAGCAACAACCCTGAGAGTAGTCTTGATCCAGCAGAACTACAGAACATGATGAAAGAGGAGTTCAAGGAGTTCAAGATCTAACAATGCTTATGGAACTAAAAAAAAGCCACCAGAAAGCCCCAAACAAACCCCCAATCCAGCAAAGTCTGTAAAACAGCAACAGAATAAAGGTAAAGAAAATAAGAGGCAGCTACAACTAGAAATAATGGAGCTAAGAAATCTATAACTAATTTAAAAATACAATTGAGGTCTTCAACAGCAAAGAGAAGCAATGGAAAGAATTAATGAACTCGAAAACACAATGTTGGAGAACACACAAATAGAACAATGTAGAGAAAAAGGAATGAAATAATGAAAATAGTGTCAGCGCCCTTTGGGATAACTTAAAGAGAAACAACAACCATATCATGGAAGACCCAGAAGGAGAAGAGAAAGAGAAAGGTGGAGGAAATTTATTTTAAAAAATAATTGCTGAAAAGTCATTTCTATCTGGAAAAAAATTCAGACAATGTGACCCAAGGGGCCCCAAAGTTTCCAAACAAAATAATACTAGAAAGAGACACACCAAGAGACGTTAATATAAAGCTGTTAGAAGCCACCAAGGGCAGAATATTGCAAACATCAAGGGAAAAAAGAGTATCCTGTAAGAGAATACCAATCAGACTGTCAACAGACTTTCCAGTAGAAACACTGTAAGACGAAGGAACCAGAAGAAGAAATATTTCCAGCCAGAATTCTTTGCCCAACAAGATTAACATCAAGACAGAAGAAATTTCATGGGAAGGCAAAAACTAAAAGAATTTATCAACACCAAGTCACACATGAAAGCAATTTAAAGAGATTATTATAATGAAACAGAACAACAAAAATAGAGGCAGCGGACCTAAATCACGTCACATGGAGTAGGAGGGGCACGGTGCCATTGTGGTTCATCAGAATGAGCCAGAGAACAGACCCCCAACAGGTCACACAAATACCAATCTCAGTAGAACCCGCAAACAAAAATTAATAGAAGTAGCGTATAAAACAACGAAATGGAGTCTAACAGAACAAGAAGACCTCAAAACATAAAAGGACACCCCCCAAAAAACACAAAAACCAGTAACAACAAAATGACAATTAGCAATTATGTCTCTACAATCACTTTAAATGTAAACAGACTGAATTTACCAGTCAAGAGATGTAGGGTGGTTGAATGGATTTCATAATAAAGTCCAACCTTCTTTTGCTTACAAGAAACCCATCTTACCAACAAAGACAAGCATATACTTAGAGAAAGACAGTTATGCAAATGACAATTGAAAAGGTCAGGGACAGTTAGATATATATAATAAAATAGATTGCAGTTAAGAAAGGCAATAAGGGGCCTCCCTGGTGGTGCAATGGGTTAAGCACAGCACTATGAAGCTATCCAGAGCCACTGCAGCACGAGTTCGATACCTGGCCAGAGAAATTCCCACATGGCGCAGCAGACCTCTCCTGCCTCACCCGCTGCTCCCCTCAGCAGTGTACTTCAATAGATCTGCCTGTTCTGCTCCCCACTGTGTCTCTGGTGAATCCTCTCATCCCCCACACTTCTGGCCTATACCCCAGCTTGTATGCAAAAATAAATAAATCTTTAAAAAAAAAAAAAAGAAAGGCAATAAGGAGCCTCCCTGGTGGCCTAGGGGTTAAGTCTCAGGGCTGTCATCCCTTCAGCCTAAGTTTGACCCCAGGCCAGGGAGCTGACCCACATGGCACAACAGACTCTCCTGTTTTGCCTGTTGCTTCCCTCAGCAGTGTATTTCAGTAGATCTGCCTGTTCTGCTCCCCATTCTGTCTCTGGTGAATTGTCTCACTCCCCCACACCTTTGGCCTACCCCCCCACTCTTCTGTGCACAAATAAATAAAAATAAATCTTAAAAAAAGGTAATAGGCAGAGATGCACACTATGTTATGATTAAGGGTCTCTTACAACAAGAAGAAATAACACTTATAAGTATATATGCCTTGAGCTATTGCTAACAACAAAAACATTCTAGGGGACTTTAGTACTTCATTTTCAACAATGGACCTATCAACAAACAAAGAATAAATAAGGAAACAATAACCTTATATGAGGCGCTAGACTAAATAGGTCTAAGAGATATCTACAGAACACTATGCCCCAAAACCACTGCATACACACTTTTTTTTAGTACACATGGACTATTCAAGAATAGACCATATGTTGGAACATAAGTCAGTTGTCAAAAAAACTACAAAGATTAAAATTATACCTAATTCCTTCCATGTTGCTGCAAATTGCATGTGTTTATCTTCTTTGAATGCTGAACAGTATTCCATTGTGTATATGTACCACATCTTCTTGATCCAATCATCTATTTTTGGACATCTGGGTTGCTTCCATACCTTCGCTCTTGTGAACAGTGCCGCAATGAACATACGGGTGCATGTATCCTTTCGGATTAGTGTTTTTGTGTCCTTTGGGTAAATTCCCAAAACTGGGATTGCTGGGTCGTATGGAAGCTCCATGTTTAGCAGTCTGAGGAATCGCCATACAGCTTTCCATAGTGGTTGGACCAGTTCACATTCCCACCAGCAGTGTAGAAGAGTTCCTTTTTCTCCACATCCTTTCCAGCATTTGTTGAATAGAAAAGAACACAAGGGACCATGGAGATGGATCACGGGTGAATTGGTGGTGGGCTACCCAAGGGGAATACAAAATGTAAAAGACATAAATAACAATAAAAATATATATTAAAAAAATAAACCTACAATATATGAACCTTTCCAAAAAAAAAAACCCCAAAATTATACTTAATATTCTCTCTGACCATAATACCACAAATTTAGAAATCAACTGAAAAGCAACAACTATAAATACATGGAGACTAAACAACATACTGTTTAACAGCTATTGGATAAAAGAGGAAATCTAAGGCAAATGGGTTAAAGATTTTGCTATAAGGCTTACAACAAAATACATAGAAGAAAACATTGGCAATATGTTTCATGATATCAATGATAAAGATATTTTTGGTGACTAAACCCATATGGTAATGAAACTAAAAACAAACAATTGGAATTACCTCAAGTTAAAAAGCTTCTACATAGGGCCTCCCTGGTGGCTCAGCGGTTAGGCGCTGCACCGTGGAGCTGTCAGCAGCGGCTGCTTCCCTCAGCAGTGTGTTTCAGTCAATCTGCCTGTTCTGCTCCCCACTCTGTCTCTGGTGAACCCTCTTACCGCCCCACACCTCTGGTCTGTACCCCAGCTTATATGCATAAATAAATAAAATATTTTTTTAAAAAAGCTTCTACATAGTGAAAAAATACAAGATGATTAAGAAGATAGCTGATTGCATGGAAGAAAATAGTCATACAATATATAACTGATGAGAGATTAATATCCAAGATAAAAAGTCATACAATTCTACAATAAAAAAAATTAATAAATGTGCAGCAGAAATGAACAGACATTTCACCCAAGAGTATATCCAGACAGTCATGTTCATTATCACTTCCAATAAGAGAGATGCAGGTTAAAACCACAATGAGATACCATCTCATGACATATTGAAACAACAGCAAGTGTTAGAGCGAGGATTCAGAGAAAAAGGAACCCTTTACACTGTTGGTGTGAATGCAATCATTATGGAAAGCAATCTGGACTTACCTTAAAAAACTAAAAATAGAAACACTGTATGACCCAGTTGTTCCACTCTTGGTTACATGAAACCATTAACACAAAAATCCATATGTTCCAAACGTTCACAGCAGCAATTTTTACACTAGCTAGGGTGTGGAAGCAGACTAAATGTTTGTCGATGGAAGGTTGGACCAAGAAGATGTGATACAGCCACCCTAAGGAGCACTATGTAGTCAACATGAGGCCTCTGACGTTAAGAAGGGATAAGTAGTGGAGGGGGGGTGGGAGGGAAGAGACAAAGGGATATAAGAGCTGTTGTGGGGAAAGAAAAAAGAGAATATTCACAAGCGCTACACTGATCACAGTCTGAACGTGAAAACAACCCCAATGTTCATCAATAGGAGAATGGAGAAACTGTGGTATAATCAGGCAATGGAATACTACTCAGCAATAAAAAATGACCAACTTCAGATTCACGTACAACATAGAGGAATATTACAGGAATGGATGAAACACCAGGAGCCAGAACCGAAAGAGCCCCCACTTGAAGATTCTATTTATGTGAAGATAAGCGACAGGAACAGTGAATGATGCTGATAGAAGCCAGTGGGACCTCTGATAGGTGTTGTATTGAGGAGGCAGGAACAGGAAGCGACCTTCTGCTGTGCTGGAAATGGTCTTGATGTAGGTGCCTATTACAAGGCTGTACGTCAGTGGGAGGAGTGAGCGAGCTATACGCCTAAAAAGAGTCTGCTCTGTGTATGTTATTCTTCAGTGAGTAAGTTAAAGAGGCAAAAAAGGCTTATAAAAAGAGCTTCTGAGAGTCTAATTAGTTCCTTAAAACCCCTCTGTAGCTTTTTCAGCAAAACTGAGGGAGGCCCACATGCTTTCTGTTCTCTTCGGGATCCAAGAGCTCTCTAATTTATGGGCAAAGAGGCCCAGGGCAAAAGGCCTTCGTGCTGCATGCTGCTGGGGCGGGAACTTCCAGGAGCAAGTAGGCTGAGTGGGGTAGGCCCCCAACCCCCTCCGTAGAGGTCCAGGAGGGTGGGTACCGCCCAGAGGGCAGCCCTAATCCCCCTCGCTCCTCAGCTGCAGCCAGACCCCTGATGGTCCCCTGGTTCTGGAACCTGCCGGACTAGCCTGGTGTTTCCAGCTCTTGTGGCTGGGAGCTCAGCCACTCTCCTCCCCTCCAGGAAAATATTTGTTCAGGGACTTGGCACCCGCAGAAGAGGAAATAAAAGCCACCTTGGAGTCGAGCAAGCGCGCTGTTGGGCTGCTTTGTCTGCAATCAGATTGCCTCAGCAGCCCTCAGGCCTGCCGTCTGGGGCCCTGGGAATCCCACCCCACAGCAGAGCAGCTCTAGGGACGAGCCTGCGGTGCCTGCTGTTTGTGTCTTCAGTCTGGGGAGTCAGCTGCCCACTCCGCCCGCAAACACGTGTTATGAAGCCTCCCATGTGCCAGCACAGTGCTGGGGCCTGGACGCCGCAGGTGAACCACGCCCCTGCCCTGACTTTCAAGGCCGTTTTGAGATGTGGGGGCAAGTGACCAGGAAAGGCCGTTGTGGTGTAGTGGCGCGCTGGCTGGGCACCAGGGAGCCAGCCAGGCAGGGCAAGGCTGCCATGGGGTCGGGGGTCTGGTATCAAACTAAAGGATGAATCAGGAGCGAAGTTAAGGGGCTACGGAGGGGCAGAGTGTTCCGGGTAGGTGGGATAGCCTGGCCAAAGGCCCAGAGGTAAAAGAGAGCAAGGGGCTCCCGGGAGCGGAGGGTGGATGGAGTCTCCTGTGCCCAGGATCCAGGAGGCTGACACTGGAGGGGAAGCAGCGCTGGCGCCACTGGGGAGTGTGGACTTTATCCCCAGGGCAGTGAAAGTTTATTTGCTTTGCCACATTTAAGCACATTGATTTGGACTCTTTTTGATATAGAAAAGCTTCAGGAAGAAAAATGAAACTGGCCTCCACCCAGATATTTCCCGACGACGTTTTAAAAATTAAAACCCCGCGCACATGATCGGAAATTCAAGCCAAACAGAAAAAGACGATGAAAAGTGAAAGCCGCCTTCTCCCCACCTGTCTCTCGCCCCGGGGAATTTGAGCAGGTTTTCCGTGCACACACTTGTGAGGATAAGCCTGCTAAAGAGCACCGCCAAAGAGGCGACGCTGTCTGCAGAGACCTACCCACCCGCTCCCGGGAAGCATCTTGTGTCCAGGCTTCTGCTGTTGCGAATTCCGCTGAAGACGCCTCCCTCCAGGCATCTGACCGGCTCAGAGGCCCACTGTCAGCAGGCCTCTCTGGGCCCTTCCCGAAGAGCATTCTGGGTGGAAGGGGCTGTTTTCCATGACCACCCTCCACAAGGTGCCCCAGTTTGCTGCACCTGCCCCGCCCCTGTCTCAGAGGGTTCCATTTCCTTTTCTCCTCTGGGGTCGGGGGCAGGGAGGGGGTGTCCCTCGGGTTGCTTTGCTTTTCATTTATTTAACTGTAAAGGAGGTTAGGAGTCTTTTGAATTGTTTTTGCCCTTTCTTCATAGGGAATTGGCTTTTCGTATTTTGGGGTCCATTTTTCTGATGAGCCTTTGACTTTTCCCTGTGGACTGCTGACATAATGGAACAGGATGATCGTGAGGGGGAGACTGGCAGGCTTTGGTCTCTGAAACATCCTGGTGGCTGATGGTGAGAAGGGGCTGGTCACCAGGAGTCCAAGCAGGGGTCCCGCGGTGGCCTGGAGGAACGGAGTTGGGGCGACATCGGGAAGGAAGGCACGCAGGACCAGCCACGGGGCTGCCTTTCTGTCCGACGGCCCCTGAAACTTCCAGGTCGGTGGACGAAAACCTTGCCCACTGTCCTGCCCTCAGCTGTGCCTGGGGATTCATCCTGCGTAGCCTCACCCTTGACCTCCAGCCCTCTCAGGCCACCTGTCTGGTAGCTTGTGCCCCTCCCCCAAAGGCAAGGAGCAGAGAGGGGAGGGGTGAGGAGGAGGGAGGTGTCAAGGACGTTTCCCAGGTTCCCGCTTCAAATATTATGGTCCCATAAACCATGGAAACGTCTCAGAAATTCCAGTATTTCAGCACATAGCTACCGACTGCCCCACATCGGTCAGCATTCAGCTGAAGCAATCCAGAGTACCCCCAAAAGGAAATAGGGGTGTCAGGAATGTGGGTTAGAGAGGAGGGACTGGGGTCCCTGTGCACATAGGGAACAAGTTCCTCTGGGGCCCCCCCTTCTCCATAGTGCAGGGGGCTTGCACACAGGAGGCGCCTCAGAAAGAGCCACCAAGAGAAGTTCATTAATGTTCAAATTGATGTTAAGGTCAAAATAAGTGGAAAAGGGGCAGAAAAGGAACTGTAATTTTTTTGATCTTAAGAAAATTAAGATCTATTTTACATAGAGTAAAACTTTTCTTTTTGTTATGTAGTTCTTCCACAAAGGCATAAACTTGTTAAAGCCCCCCCAAGATTATGATACAGAACAGTTTCGGCAGCCCCCCTTTGCCCCCTATGCCCCTTTGTAATTGAGCTCCCGCCCCCACCCCGGCCCCTGGCAGTCTTGGATCTGTTTTCTGTCCTGGTAGTTTTGCCTTTTCCAGATGTCCTGTAAATGGAATCGCGCAGCCAGAGCCTTTGGGTCTCGCCCCTTTCATTTCAGAGGCTGCGTCTGAGCTTCATCCAAGAGGTTGTATCAGGACTTTGCTCCTTTTGATAGCTGAGTAGTAGTCCGTGGACTGGGCTGGATGGCTTAGCTTATAATCACCCCAAACCAGAAAAACCCAAATGATCTTCAGCTAACAGGATTTCCTATTTCTAGATTCATAAATGAGAACATTTCCTTTCCAAAGCACAGATTCTGTTTTTGGTCCTTTGAGAACCTGCAGATGTTCACAGGCTCCTGGCGAGGAGAGGGGCCAGGCAGGTGGGCAGGACCTGGCTGTGTCACCCCCTTGGGGGCAGGCCCACCCCAGCCACAGAGCGCCTCCGCTGATTGGAAGCACCCCCCTTTGGGGCCGAGCACAGTTAACAGATGGTGTCTGTGCAATAGAGAGGCCCCCTGGTGCCTGGCCGTGGACCTCACGTGGGGCCAGCAGGAGCCCCCGCCCCCCCCTTGCCCCAGGCCATCTGGTACAGCAAGGGGCAGACTGGGCATGAGGATGGAGGCTGGGCCAAGCCTGGAGCCCGGGGCCAGGCCCGGGGCCCTTCGAGGAGATGTTACAGCAGGGCAGGTCCAGGCTTGGGCTCCAGGGTCGCCAGCCCTGGCTGCCAGACCCAGTCCGGCCAGGTCCACAGGAGGAGGAGGAATCGTGGCGGCGTGTTTCTCTCTGCCCCGGCTTCTCAGGACTCTGAAATAGGTGTGTGCTGATTTCTTTGCAAAGGAAGGTGATGTGCCACGTCGGCCTGCCGCCCCGACACGTGGGCGAGGCGTGTTCCCGTGGGATGGCCAGGGCGGTCAGGCCTAAGGGTGCACACACAGCGGGGATTCCCGCGGGGGCTGGACCGGGCCTGCCCCGTGGTCCCCTGATCACCATTAACCAAGGGGAGCCGGGCTGCTCTTGTCCCAGTTCAGAGAGGCCAGACCCCCAAGGCCGACAGAACAGCTCTCCGCAAATGGGGCGCCTCCCGGGTTCAGGAGCGTCAGATTGAGGTGCCTGCAGCAGGCCCACGGGCTGGCCGCGGCAGGGTGGGGTCATCCCATTCCACAGGTGAGCTCGTTTGACCCTTGATCAAGGTCACGGGGTGGAGCTTCTGGTGTCCCCTTTTGTTATGTGGCGGAAGGGAGGGCTGGAGGGGAGGGAGGGGGGCCTCTGCCCACAGGCTCTCTGGGCCCAATAGCTAGTCCCTCTGCCAGCCCCGCGTCCAGCCCCCGCCTTGCCTGCACCCACAGGGCACCATCCCCGGGGCCAGGAGCAGCCCTCACCTTGCAGAGAGCAGGCTGGGCCGGACCGGGTGGCCACGCAGGACGGGCTGCGGGCTAGTCCCAGGCCTCCGAGACCTGGGTTTCCTCCTTAAGGCCAGGATCGCTGCACCTACCTGCAGGCTCAGGTGAGACTTTGAAAGAGATTTTTAAAATTCTGAAATCCTGCCAGGAGCAGGATTTTGATAATCACTGCAATAGCTGCCATCTCCTTTATGCCGCGAATGTGTCCGACCCAACACTCTCCTGCCTTCTTGTTTTAGGGACACAGGATAGCAAAGCGCTAGAAGCAGGAGCTCCAGCCTGACCCCACGGTACTCACTGTGTGACAATACGTTCCTCAGAACCTTGGTTCTTTCCTCTGTGAAATGCGGCCAGCAGCTCTCACCTGGTGGAGCCGTAGGGGTTCATTAAGACAGCCTAAGTAAACTGAGTCACAGAAGCTGCGTTTGGCTGTGGCTGCTTTGCAAGCACCAGAATCAATTTGTCTTATGTTCCCAAAGCCCTGGCGAGACAAGGATCCCCTCATTTTATAGATGGAGAAATTGGGGCACCAAGCTATTACTGGGGAGAGCTGGTGAGTGGTCTCTCCCTGGAAGCTCAGAGCAGCCCCTGTGCCACATGCCCGCCTGCCTCACCCCTTCTGGCCACAGAAGACCACTGGGCCCCTGCAGGCCGGGCAAGCCCAGAGGCTATTCCCAGGCACGGGAAAGGGGGGCCTCCCTGAAATGCTGGGTGCGGGTGCCAAAGTCAATAATGATAACCTGCCCTGCAGGAAACCATGGTCACCAGGACACAAACAACTGGGAGGGGTGGGAGCTGGCCCGTGCCCCAGCCCCAGCCTGTTCGTGCCCAGCGCAGCAGGCAGGGGAGACACCTGGTGCATCAGATCCAGGAGCTGGGGTGCCCCTTCTCTAATGAGGGGGTGAACATAGGCTGTGCCTCCTGTCTCCACCCTGAAGCTCTTCTAGGAAGTTGGCCAGGAAGGAGGCCCCGGGACTCTGCATGCACCCACGAGTGACCCAGGCCCCTGGACCTCCGGCCCCGTGCACCCCCGTCCCACGCACCACAGGCTTCTCTCTCCACAGCGCAATCACGGGGGCCACTTCTGAGTGGGCCCGGGCCCCAGACACCCGAGAATGCAGCCCTGGCATTTTCAGAGCCCACAGTTTTGTGGCAAGGACAGACTTGCATCATTAAATACTATTCAGTAAATCCTCACTTAATGTGGTCGATCATTTCCTGGAAACTGCGTTTAAGCCAAACGTCTAACAAAACCAATTTGACCAGAGGTTCATTGTTTATGTGAACAAGAGTGAAGTTTCTATGCCGTATTTCTGGTCACAAAAACATCCCCAAACTTCTAAATAAAGACCCCAGTTGCTTTTAAAGTTAAACAATCACTTATGTTTCTTCATTCATTCATTTTCCAACCTCATTATTCCAGATCGGGGCTCCGTAAGCGGGACCCCAGGTGGGGCCACTGGGCGGGATGCTCTTCTGTGCAGGACACGTCGCTCACACACCCCCATCCACCCTGACTGGGACAGCGGAGACACACCAATGAGCCTCCTGTGCACATCTTTGGGGTGTGGGGGGAACCATAGTCCCTGGAGAAAACCCACATAGACGTGGGGAGAATGCGCCACTCTCACCCAGACACCCTCAGCCACGGGGATTCATTGCTCAGTCATCTTACCAACTTTGTAAGAAAACAGTATTGGACAAAATGACATGATTTGAGGACTGGCTCCAAGGTCAGTATTCCCGGGACACAGATGAAGCTTGGGGAGTTAGAGAAGGCAGCCTGGAGGACGGTCGCCGGCACAGGCTGTTCTCTAAGGAGCTGGCAGGCGAGACAGGAGAGCATGTTACGGGCAAGTGCCAGGCACACTGAGGGACCCACAAGTGCCAGCCCGTGTGTGCTGGGGGGATGGGGAAAGCAGTGAGACATGAGGCTGGAGGGGACAGCTGGGGCTGGCAAAGGGGATCCTGGGTCAATGGTAAGAGGGTTGAGGTGGTGGGGTGCTGCAGCGAGCTCCTTTGGCTTGTGAGGACTGATGCGCACTTGAGTTCGACTGCCTCCTGCTGGTCAAGTTGGACAGTGGCCGCGGTGGCAGTGTTTACACCATGAGAATTGGCAAGTGCTACCAATGAAAAAGGGCAGCCTTTGGGGGATGCCAAAGTAAGGGCAAGGGATAATTTGCTTTGTTCCTCAGTAGGACCCTCTGCTGTGACAGGGGAGCGGGGATGGGGGGAATGGGGATGGGGTCTGGAGCTGAGCCTGAGGTGACCTCCTGGCCAGGGTGCAAGGCTGCCCCGGAAGGGGTGGGAGAAGGCTACGGCAGCCTCTTGACTCGCTGCCGTATTGGCTCAGCCTGGAGTTGGTGGAGGATTAGAGTCCTTCAACCAAAGCCTGAGAATCTTTAGAAAAATCCGTAATGGAAAACACCTGGGCTCTACCCTGCAGCAGACATGAGCTGTGGACCGAGGGGCCGGGGGTTGACGTGCACCCCATAGGTCACGTTTCATTGCCTCTTGCAAGCTCCCTGGGCCTGCATGAGGCTAATGAGACTCTGAAGCAAGGGGGCCAGTGATGAGACAGTCTCGTGTCTCTGAACTTGGGTCTTTGATGATCACTAGCGCCAGAGTGCCAACTGTGTGGGTGCTTATTCTGTGGAAGCTTCTGGTCAAGGTCACAGTGTGTCAGAGGCACAACCAGACTAGGTCCTCCCCACTGAGTGTGTGAAGTTGATTGGTGAGAGTATGGGAAATTTGAAGGCTGAGCCCCCCACCCCTCCCTGGTCCAGGGTGTATGGGGGCCAGGGGAGTATCTGAGACCCCAAAGGGGAGACTTGGCTGATCCCAGGGCTGACTGGGGCTTGATCTGACCCAGCCTGGCCTTAAGGTCAGAACTGACCGCAAGCTTCAGTGCTTGGAAGTCTGGGATGGCCACATGAAGGGCACTGATGAGGAGAACTTCCCTTGGGTGGGAGAACACCTTCAGCCAGAAGGCTCTTCTCAAAATGGCGCAGAGCTGGTGCAGAAGCCCTGCCACATGCTAGGCCCAGTGCTGACCAGCAGGGCTCTTGGGTTGCTGGGTGGAAATACCGGGGGGTATTTTCTGGGGCATTGGTGCTGGGTGTCACCAACCAGGAGGGTGGGAAATTGGAAAAAGGATGTTCTGGCGCCTGGGAGAGAGAGATGTCACTTTGCAGAAGACGCCTTGGGCACCTTCTGAGTGCTCCACTCTCCCTATATTCTGCCCAGAGGTGGGTGACCCCCAGACAGGAGACGCCAGGCACAGCACTGGGGCATCCGGGGCACACAGAGTATCTCTGTGCAGGTTAGGGACAGCAGCCTCTGTGGGCCACGGTGTGGGGAGGGACATGGCCTGATGGTGGCGAGGAAGGACGCTTCTTCAAGCAGCTGCAGTTCTAGTTCACGGATGCAGTAAGTGCCCCCCCGAGGATACCCCCCAGCACCTGGAGGAGAATGCACATGTGTGAGCGCACGAGTACACACACATGCACACACATACACACACGCATACACACACGCACACACCCCTACAGCTTCCATGCTCTCTGCCCCTCCCCCAGCCAGGGGAGGGCTTGGGATGGTGGGGGGGCCACGCACACGCAAGTCCCCGGGCACTTCAAGGGCTGGGGGAGACTCAGCCCACTCGGAACCTCGCTCTCCCCGCCCCTCCCACCACCAGCTGACAGTCCTGGACGTTTCCAGGAGGGGACGCGCCACACTCCTGGCCGCCATGTGGGGAGCAGCCCAGACATCTGCAGGCGAAAGGCCCAGGACGGGCCGTGGGCCTCGCCGCTGCCCTGGAGGCCGTCCAGCCTCCCTCCCGGCCCCTCCGGAGCCCGTGGCCCATCGTGCTGACACTCCCTGTGGGCAGCGGAGCCACAGACCCTCGGGGTAAGGGGACCGCCTGCCCAGCTGGCGGGGGAGGCAGCCACCTTCATTCAGCCCTGAAAGGCCATCTGAGGGTCCCCCGGCTTTCCAGCACTCGGGGCCCCTTGCACTGCGGGCCCTTTAGGGGAGCCCTCTGGGGAAGCAGAGGGAAGAACACAGTGCAAGCCGGCAGGCCCGGGGCTCGCCCCAGATCTTGGGCACCGGCCTTTTCGGGGTCTCAGGTGTCCTCACCTGTTAAACAAGGTCATAAGGTCACACAGTGTGCAGGCAGAGGCAGAGCTGGGAAGGCAACCCTGAAATGCCCTGCACCCCGTGGGGTTCCCGACTGGGTGCTGACAGACGTGCCCCCACATAACGTCCTTCGACGTGTTACCGGCCTCTCAGCTCTTCTCCACAGCCATGGACTTCTGGAAGTCAGAAGACTGAGAGGATTCTTAGGGTTCTCGGGGCCACACCCTGAAATGGTGGTTCAGAGAAAGGGGATGATTTGCCCATTGGAAGGGGCCTCAAAACTCCCTGGTCCCCTTGCTCCCTGCCCAGCGCTCCTGCGCAGGTGTCTGTCTAGAAACATCGGGCCAGCCGTGACTAGGAGAACATTCCTCAAAGAAGCGCGTGCAAATGTGCCCCTGCGTGACTGTGGATTCACCTGAGGCGTCCCTGGCCCTGGCCCCTCACTGACTCGAGGGCAGCTCAGGGCAGGGCAGGGACGGTGCAAGGAAGTTGTGAGAACGCCCTGGAGTTAGCTGCTCAGACCAGGGCAGAGGCTGGGTTGCCCCCTGCAGGCCCTGGGACAGGGCTGAGCCCCACAGGCTGGAATCGCGAGCGCGCTACAACAGGCCAGCCCCCCCCCCACCGAGCGCCTATGGGATCCTTGCCCCAGGTCTCCCTGGGAGAGGCATGCTACCCTAAGGGACCCCACCCTCTTGCTGAGGAGACACCCCCTCTGGTGGGGATGGGGCGGGGGGCTTGGCAAGTGCGAGTGGGCCTCCCAGGAGTGAGGGGAGGAGGGAGAAGCCTGCTGAGGGCCTCGTGTCAGGAGGGGAGGTCTGGAAGGCTGCATAGGATTTCCCTCTAGGCAAAGTCTAGAGATAAGGAACAGGAAACTAGGAGGTGAGGCCCAGCAGGGGACATGAGAGGGGGCAGTGCTGGCTCCCCGGGAGCAAGCGGTAGCAGGGCTGCGGCCAGGGCAGGCCCTCCCCTGGGGCATGAGGGGCCAGGGCCTTGGGCACTTGGGCGCCTGCATCCCAGCCGGCCTCCCAGACTCCCTCCCTGCTTCGGCACAGCTTTCTGTGAGGGGTAGCCAGCTCTCGGGGTGCCCCGGGGAGCTCAGATGGCACAGCTGTAAGTGTGCCCCCACCCACACAGCAACTTCTCCGGGCAGGGGAGGTTTCTCTTGGCCTTCTGGGCACTTCCTTTGTCCGTCCGAGATAACTTCCGTCATCCCACAGCGCCTGCCTGCGAGAGCTGGGTCCTTAGGAGCTGGGGCCCCGAACAGAGCCCCAGGCAGGACCCCGGCTCATGCCCCTCACCCAGTGGGCTATCTGACCTCTGCATTTCTGAGTCACTTGCTCAGCAGCTGCCTTTTGATTGCAAGTTTGTTGGCGCCCATGGGGTGGGCTTCCCGGAGGAGGTGGCCAGGAGCACCTGTGTTCCAGGACTCAGGCAGGGCTGGGGCTGGGATGGGAAGCACCTGGCCCTCGTTCCCCATAATTGCTCCCCGTGGAGTCTCCTCAGACACAAGTGGGAAAGGGGTGGGCTGAGCTGTGTGGGGCGCAGACCAGGCTGGGACAGGACATCATGTCTGCCGGGTCCAGGGTAAGGGAGCTGCTTGGGGGCCTGGGGGGGATTTGGAGCCCGGAGGGGATGAGAGATAGGAGTAGACAGAGGCTGGGACCTCCAGCGCCCTAAGCTCCAAGGGCACTCGTGGCTCTCTGCCAGGGTCTCGGGGCTCTGCTGCCCAGTGCCCTCCCCTGGGGCCCCCAGTGATTTTAACGAGGTTCATGCTGCCCGCTCCCAGACGCCTTTCCTTGTGCTGTCTGCTGGGGCGCTGCTGGGGGCACCCCGCCTGGCTGCTAGGGCAGAGCGCTGGGTTTCCGCCAGGTAAGCTGAGCAGAGGCAGGACAGGCCTGGCCGACTTGTGCTGGATCCAAGGCCAGGCCCTGCCCCCACCCCGCCCAGAGACCGATGACTTCCTGAAAAGGGGCTAACGGGGGCTGGGAGGCTGAAACCCGTAACATTTGGTGTGACCTGAGGTCTTCCTGCTCAGATGACCCCTGGGGCTCCTGACCTTGGACAAAGTGGAGTTATTTAGGGGCTGTCTCCCACTTCCCGACAGCGGCACCCAGGCTCTCCGGCCCCTAGGTTTGCTGCTGGAGGCGCGCGGGGGGCCTTGGGGCTCAGCACTGCAACAGGGCAACCCCATCAGGAAGGGTGTGGGGCCCCCGCCCTGAGGGTGCCAGTGCGTGAAGGTGCTCAGGCCGCTGCTGAGGGCTTGCAGGGCGAGAGCGTTCCTGAGAGGCTGGGCAAGGACACGCTTGGGGGCCACAGCGTCACCCTCTGTAAGGAAAATGGATGAAATCAGGCTCTTTTGTTGCTGCTGCTGCCTCCCTGCCGCAGCCTCCACAGCGGCCACCTGCGGCCTTGTTTTCCACCAGGTTTTGCTGCCCACACGTGATAACTCGTAATTGTGAAAGGGCTGGGAGCACGGGCACCTGTGATTATGGACACCAGGTAGACCGCGAGGGAGAAGATTATAGGGGTGGGGGGAGAGGTGAGAAGCCATCGAGGGAGCACGGAGCTCTTGGGGCTGGGAGGCTCGGTGACTGCCTCGCTGCCTCACTGCCTCACTGCCTCCCTCCCTCCCTCCCTCCCTCCCTCCCTCCCTCCCTGCCTCCCTGCCTCCCTTCCTCCCTGCCTCCCTGCCGGCCTGCCTGTCTACCTGGCCCCCTGCTTCAGCACTAAAGGCCCGTCAGATCTACCTAAGACTCCAGAATTCCTTATCTGTTTGTCCCAATCAACTGTGAACCTGCCTGCCCTGTGCCGTAGCCCCTACACCGTCCTGTGGACTGGACCCCAGGGGTGCATGGGGTGGGGCTCTTTGTGAAGCTAACCCGAGCACTTCCCTCAGGCCTTGCCCCACACTCCCTCTCTGGGCTGGGATGCCCAAGCCTCGGGCTAAGAAAAATCTCGACCTACAGATTCTGTGGAGCTTGCTGCCCTCCCGTTCTGCTCTGCGTAGCTCTGGCTGCTTTGCCTTGTGCTGGGGGGGTCCCAATTCCTCTGGGCTCAGGGGCAGCAGCCTGGGGGTGCACCCAGTATTAATGGGGAGTTTGTGGTGGAAAACCCTGCTTCCTGCCTGGAGTCTGCACTGGAAAAGAAGAAGAAAGATGGCAAAGAGGAAAGACCCAGAGAGCAGTGCTAGGCCAACCAGCACGCCCTGCGCAGCCAGCACAGGGCCGGGGCTGAGGTTGGAAGGAGAGAGGGGGCCTGAGGGGAGCCAGGAGGGCTCCCTGGGCAAAGGGGCCTCCCTGAGTCCTTCAGCTTCTGTGCCACCTGGTGAGTCAGGGCAAGGGGCTGGTCCTTGGGCCCCTTCTTCGCCCCTTGAGGCTGAAGCTGCGTGCCTATCGGGCTTGGCCAACCAGTTGGTCAGACCTGGGTTGCCCAAGGCAGCAGCCGTCTGCCCGCTAGGCCGCTGTGAAGCAATGTGGCTGAATCAGACCTTGACTAGGCATTAATGAATACCAGGCGCGAACGGGCTAGATGGAGTAGGGGCGGGGCCTAGAAGGCCGGCCTGCCTCTCAGGAGATGGGGTAATTCATCGTGGGCACTTGGAGAGAAGCGTTGTGCAAACTGCCACCCCCTCAGCAGCAGCGAACATAAGATAAGACTCGAGCTGCACAGTGTTCTGTGGGTAAAGAGGCCAGGGAGGCCGGAAGGCAGTCTCGGAGAGGGAGTGTGTGGCCGGGGTCAGATGGTGAAGAGGGGAACTGGGGCGTGTTTGATTTCCTGGGAGAAGCAAACAACAGTGATGCAATCGAGAAATGTTCAATCAGGTGTTTTTGGAAGGACATTGTGATGAGAAGGCAGTTCAGTTAGAGATGAAGCCCTGGCGAGGTCTCCCCTTGCCCCCCGACGTATCATTGTGCCCCAACTCCAGGACCCACCCTGGTTAAGGTCTGGCTCTGACCGCGGCCTCCTGCAGGCCTGAAAGGTGGGCAGTGGCAGGGCAGATTAACCATGTGTCTCCCCACGGGGTGCTGCCCGGGCTCAGCTCTCTGGCTGATGCGTCAGAGCCTCCGTCCGCAATGCCATTTGCTGCCACTCTGACTTCACTTACCCCACGGCACCTTGGGGAAGGGAGTCTTCCCAGACCGCTCTTGGGGACTCCATTATGCCCTCACCCCCCCACCCCCCACTAGGTGCCCGCATCTGAGAACCTCTCTGACTCCGAGGGGAAGGAAGAAGCCAGCCACCATTTATTCAGTGACTGCTCTCGAGGTTCCAGGCCATCCCCAACACGGCAGCTCATCTGGGGGAACCAGGTGGGTCGTGGCAGAAAGATAGGGGAGGCCGAGGCACGCCGGGGCGTGTGGCCACCGAGACGTCCTGCTCAGAACCATCATTTCCTTTCCAGTACCTGCCTCTCCCCCTGGGTATCTCCCTTCAACATCGCCACCCTCCCTGTCCCCCACCCCTCATGCATCCCGTGCACCGCCCGGAAATGCAGCTCATCCTGGAGCCTCCTCCCTCTTCTGCATGGTCCTCATTCCACCTGTTAAGCTAAGTCAGTCTTGGTTCCGCCTCTCCCTCCCTGCCTTGCCTCCACCACCGGTCCGTTCCCTGTTTGGTCATCTGTCAAGGTCACGGCAAGAGTGTCCCAGCTGGTGTCTCTCTCCAGGTCTGTCTTTGAATCAATCAGCCAGCTTGCACTGGAGTCAGGAATAAGTTAGGAATAAGTCGCAAAGACACGGACAAGGGGTCTCGTGAGGTAAGTGGCACCTGTGACTTTCCGCAGGGATGCAGCCAGCTTACAGGATGCGGCGGGCAGGGGAGGCTCTGACCCTCACTCTCCTCTCTACCCCCATCTCCTGCAGGGCCCCCCATTGCTGAGTCTGTGTGGCAGTGTGAGGGTGAAGTGTGATGCTGTCCACATGGTGGTTTTGCAGCACAGGGGAGGGAGCAGGGTGCTGGACGATCTGGAGGGCAATTGAAAGTGACCACTGGATGCTGACCCCTTCTCTACGTGGCCTCCAGGAAGGAGTTTCCAAACCCACGTGGAACTAGGTTCCCATTAGAATCCTGTGTGAATTAACACGGCTCCCCTCATCCCACCCCTGTTGACTCTTCACTGGACCTTCAAGGTCAATGTTGCTGTTTCATTTATAGCTGAAGCAAACGAGGCTCAGAGGAGCAAACCCCAGGGTTTGGCTGGCCCTGCTGTGACATCGCCTAGCAGGCCCCTGGGCTTGGCCCCAGCCCCCCAGGCTTGGCCCAGCCCCCGCTCTTTCTGGGGGCTCCAGGGCTGTGGCCCATCTGCTGGCCCACGCTCCCTCCCTGCCTGAGACTTTAGGCCAACCCCCCCCCCCAGCATGGCTCTGCGCTGCTGGCTGGCTGAAAACATTTGTTACATCTTAAGCGATTAAAAACATGTAGAGTGTCTGAAAACAAAAAAGAACAACATTCTGTGGCATGTGGCGTTTTGATGTCCAAAGAGTTGGCACACTGCCGTGGGCATTTGCTCACAGTCGATGGCCGGCCTCGGGGCCCGAGGCCCGTCTGAGCAGGCATGACAGAGATGAGGGGCATGGCCTGCCAAGCCCGCATGGGCCCTTACAGGCAGCTCTTACAGCTCCTGCTTGAGGGTTTTGCTTTTTGACGTGACACGCAGTCCTCCCCGTGTGACGGTTCACAAACATGTGAACATTTGCTCGCTTTGGGAGAGGTCACCCACGCAGGGCTCTGGGGGATTGAGCCCTGGTCCCTGTGTCCAGCCTGCAGGCCCTCAGGGTCAGCACTGTTCAGCTGCACAGAGGCTGTGTCTCTGCTGACACACCCCTCACGCTGCTCAGGGCCCACAGTGTGGCCTCTGGTCGGGAAGCCGCCCCGGTCCTCCCTTTCTCACCCAAAGCGTTGCGGCCCAGGGGCTGAGAGTACAGGCTTTGTTGGCTTGTTTTTTATTGTATATATATATTTATTTACATCTTGTATATCACTGTGTACTCCCCATAAAATTCCCACCACCAGTTCACCCGTGAACCATCACATTGTGCTTTTCTCTCCCCTTTTGATCCCTTTTCTTCCCTTCCCCTCACAGAATGTCTCCTATTTATGGTCGTCTGCTGGGTTTTAAAAAATTATTATTAATTATTGTTGTTGTTGTTTCCGAATCCCTTATTTGGATCCTCTGTATTCCCCCTCTAAGTGAAACCATTATTTTTCTTTTTCCTTCTGGCTTATTTCGCTGAGCATGATCCCTTCTAGCTCCATCCATGTTGCTGCAAATGGCATGAGTTTATCTTTTTTGCTTGCTGAATAGTATTCCACTGTGTATAAATACTACTTTGAATCCCAGCCCTGCTACTTACATCCTAGGCTGGTAACCAGAGTCCCCTTACCCTGGACTTTCCCTCACCGCTCCAATGAGGGTTGTGAAGCTATCTATTTCATACCTAGCTGTGAAACCCAGATCGCACATAATACACATGAGCTGCTGAGCGCAGAGGTGCTGTGTGGCCTCAGAATTGGTCATACAGTAGCGGGCAGGCCTTTATCACGGAACTTCTTGTCCATTCCTTGCCTTCTGTCCATATGCCTGTGCCTCCTTGAGGTCACATGTTCCTGAGGGCATTCTAGCACATTCTGTTTTCTTTGTACCCACAACAGGTGCTCAGGAAACAAAGGAATTTGTATGATAAGGCAGGAGGGAGGGTTCCAGGCAGGGGTCTCACATGCGTGAGAGAAGGCGACCCAGGTTAGGGGGTCCTGTGAGAGAATACGTATGGGCCAGGACTTGGGGTCCCGGAAGCTGAGCAGAAGAATGAGGAACAAAACAGGTCCCGGCTTCTCATCAAGAGAAGCCCACACTTTGTTTATTGCCGAAAAATCTTTGGAAAGCCTTGGGACCCTGTGTTTTCAGACCCGGGCCTTCCTTAGACCCAAGGCTTCAGGGGAGAGCAGTCCAGCGAAACTTACTTTCCCATTGGATCAGTGAAGACCCCCTCATGAGACCAGCTTTTTGGAAATACTGAGGAGTGGGAGAGGGGCCGACCCTGTCTGTAGCACCCTTGCCCCACCCACCTTCACAGAGAATTCTCTCATCCCCCCAAACCCAGCCCCGCATCCATTCCCCAGACTTCTGGAGCAGTGAAGCCAGACCTCAAATGGGCACAGAGTTTACTCAGGACAAAGGGCTTCAGTGCTCCTTTCAACAGGCTCCTGGGGCCGGCCTGCGGCAAGGATGGAGTGGGAGGTGCGGGGACCGCCGCCAGTCTGGAGGCGACTTGGCTCGGTCTGAGTGTGAGTTCACCGCTCCCACCACCACTCAGGGAACCGGGTGCACCCGAGACGGGGCCCTGGGGTTTGGTGCATGCAGCTCCTGTGCTCCCGGAGGAGCGAGGACCAAGAAGGGACACAGAGGCGAACACCCTGTTGCTCCCTGTCTGCCTCAGGCCTGGAGCAGGGGCCCCGGGCTAGCTTCTGCCTCTCCTGTCCAGTCTGGGGCAGGCTCCGGTGACACAATTTGGGCGTTTCCGCCCACATGGATCCCACCTAGCACTGGGGCGGGCGGGGGTCTGCTCTGGGCATGCACGGAGCCCCAGAAGAGGCTCGCTGAGCTCAGGGACGTGGGCGCAGAATGTGAGAGTGGTCACGTTTCCACGGCCAGCCAGGTTGTCCTGCCCTCCTTCCCATGGCTACTTCCCCAGCTCCCGGGAGCCTGCCTGGCCCTGCCCCGCTGGGTGGCCCCCGAGCTGGGCAGGCGGGTGTGGCAGGCAGCCATTGTGCAAGGGGTGAGCTCACCCTCTGTGCCCGCCTCGGCCTGCACCGGCCTGCCCGCTGCAGTTAATCATTGTTCAAATGCCCTGGCAGCCAGCAGGCTGCGGAGGAAGACAGCACAGCACAGGGGTGCGGCCTCAGCCAGGTCTCAGCAAAGCTCCCCAGCAGGCTGGGCCCCCCACTCTAGGACCCCACCGTCAGCAGCCTACAGTGGGGCTGAGACCACCTCTCCTAATTCTTTGGTGGGAGCTCAGCAAGTGTTTTTGATCCATCAGAGAAGGTCCCTTGATGCAGTTCTCTTGGAAAGGGAGAACCCACAGTACTTCTGTGTCCATGGGGGGGGGGGCACCAACACCCAATGTCTTCATTCAAACGACAGCCCTGCTACCTCCCAGCAGGGTGATCTCGGCCAGGCCTCATAATCTTTCTGAGCCTCTCGTGGACTCTCAGATGGGGTTGCTGATGTCAGTGCAGGGACTGTAGAGAGGAGGAGATGTATGTAAAGTGACAGAAACAAACCCCAGTACCCCAAGCTGGGACTAAAACGCTCACCCCTGGGCTCGGTGAACGCCCGAGGGCGGCTGCGTAGCCACCGGCGCTGGGCTGGGCTGCACGAGGTATGCCCTCACCCTTGTGTGACCCCTCCTGAGGTTGGCGCAGCTGTCCCCATGTCCTAGATGACAACCAGGCTGAGGGACATGAAGCGACCGCCAAGGTCACTGGCGTAAGTGACAAGCCAGGCTGCAGGCCCGGGTCCCTGCGTGCGGCGAGCCGACTTCTCTCCCCTGCGCAGCCAGGTTTGCAGATCAAAGATGCGAATCTGAACTTGTCGGGGCAATTAGGTTCTGCCCACAGTCACTGACATCCTGCGCGCGGGGGCGGGGGTGGATCGGCGAAGGGGCTCCCGGCCGAGCTCTGCTGGGAGAAAGGCAGATCAGCAAGCCGCAGCCCCCACAACCTGTGACCCAGAGGCTCCGGGCAGGCGAGGAGACAGGACCCCAGCGCCACTGTGGCTGGGACCTGGGGGATCCGGGACCCCTAGACAGGTGGGGCCTGGGTGGTAGCTGGAGCTGGTGGGAAAAGGGTCTTGAGGCGGCATATTGGTTGTTTCTTGGTAGTATGTTTATTTGGCATAGTTGGGGGAAGGGGGGTTGTAGAGATTGGGGGAGGACTAGCACCCCTCCTCGCTCCACCCCAAACTTCCTTACGGCTGTGATGGAGCCTGAGACCTCCGAAAGGGGACTGTGCAGAGATTCCCACTAATTAGCCCTGCACAGGCTGCCAGGGAGGTCCCAGGCCCTTGAGAGGCTCATCTGTCTGTTCCAGACACCTGAGGGAGTGCTGGGAGTTGGGGCGCTTGCCCTATACCTGCTGGGACACTTTGGGGGCCTCATGGGAGCTAGAGATTATGTGATTAGCAGCTGGGACATACCTGTGTCAGACACACCACCTGAGGCCCTGGGAAGAAAGAGCCGTTAGGCCAAATGGTGCAGCTCAGGGAGGACGGGGCGGTGGGGGGCGGTGGGGGGAGGAGAGGGAGAGGGAGGGGGAGAGAGAGAGAGAGAACACACCTGTACACTGTGCACAGGCTTCCTGGGGCTGGCAAGGGCAGCTGTGCTCTTGCTCAGAAAGGTGCACTTGGTAAAGTTCAACTCATAATGGCTCCAGAAAGTTCTCTCAGATCCTCCCGCCTCCCTAGTGAACAGGCTTGCCTCCAAGCCAAATAGGCTCTCAGAATGTGCCCTGATGAGCTCATTTCCCCCAGCTATTAGTGATGGAAAGTGGGGCTTCCTGAGCGGCCTCTCCCTGCCCTGCCTCTGCTCACCGCGTCCCCTGGCCAGGCAGCCAGCTCTGCGGCGGTGTGACTTGGAGAGCTGGCCTCCCTGGCTACCTGGATATGGCTGGAGGGAGAGGAAAGGAAGCAGAAAACCAACCTTGGCCCCCATGAGGAATTCCAACCCCAGAGAGGAGACTCAGGCCGCAGAGCATGTTAAACTTAAGCCTCTGAGGCCTTGGGCCCAAAGAGGCTGCACCTGGCTATGGTCGAAGCCACGGACACCGGTTTTGGGAGACATGGGTGAGACTGTAGCAGGGTGGGAAGAGCTGCAATACATGTGTTGATGCCAGAGAAGGGCTGGAAGATACGAGAAAGATCCTGAAGGAGGTGAAAACGTCCTAATCTCTAGCAGAGTCTCCACACACAAAATATCCTCCTGGTCTCAGCTGGCCTAGCTGCTCAGCGATGACCAGATTCTCAGATAGGTGTCCCCAAGGATTAAAGGGGACCCTGAGTCCTCAGACCACACCCTTGCTGCCAGGAGAAGTGTCAGAGTGAAGGCAAATTGCTGACCAGATTCTGCCACGCTGACTTATTTAAAGAGTGAGTAGGCACAGAAAGGCACTCAGTGAGCAGGCATTGCTCTCTGTCTCTCAGGTGTGTTGATGGTCACCTGCTCGGAAGTGCCCCCCGGGGGGCTGTGTTGTTCTTGGGAGCAGCCCCCTTCTGGGTGGATCAGGAGACCAAGCCTTTATCAATCAGTGTTGTGTGATTGGAGTTCAGAAGGGCATCCAGAGCCTGGTCAGGACAGAGTTAGAGTTCTAATCCCGTAGGTATTAAGCATCCAAGTTTCTGGATTCTTCTATCTTGTTCAAGCAAAGGCATAGGTGTCAATATGATATTTCCAGTTCTCTTCCTCCCCCAATGATAAAGATCTAGAACACTGTTTACGCTAGTGAATTTTGTGGAGTAGATTCAGATAACTGTATTTAAGCTCTTGTTAACCACTCCTCTTGGTGTTAACCGATCACCCCTAGAACATAAACTACAGGGAATCACACACGACACCCGCCTTCTGTTCATACGGTGGTGCTTTAGCAAGACAATTCTGCCAGCCCAGGCTCCTGCCTCAGGGCCACTGACACTTTGGCGAGGGGGCCTGGCCTGTGCACTGGAGCCCTGGGCTCCACCCCTGGCCTTCACCCTGCACCCCAATGCTCACCCTCCCCCAGAGTTTCATAATGTCCCCAGATGTTGCCAACTGTCCCCTGGGGGAAAATCACCGCTAGTGATTGAACAAGATTCCACCCTGGTACACTTTCATTTTGTTTTGAAGGTTTATTTATTTATGCACCCAAGAGCTGGGGTGTAGCCAGAGGGGTGAGGGTGTGTGTGTGAGAGGATTCACCAGAGACAGAGCGGGGAGCAGAACAGGAGGATCTACTGAAATACATTGCTGAGGGGAGCAGTGGGTGAGGCAGGAGAGGTCTGCTGCGCCATGTGGGAAGCTCCCTGGCTGGGGATTGAACTTGTGCTGCTGCAGCTGCTGAGAGCTGCCTAGTGCTGAGAATTAACCCCACACCCCCAGGGAGGCCCCTTCATTTTAAACTTTATCAAAGCGAAGCCCCAGGTATCCACACCAAACCCAAGGGTGTCAGCCTGATCTCGTTCCAGCTCTTCTCCCACTCGCTCCCCGCTGCCAGCCCGGCCCTTGGATTATTTGGAAACAAATTTCATCAGATAACATTCTTCTGTAAATACTCAAGTATGTCTCTTAAAGATAAAACCTTTCAAAAAGCTCACCATGATGCTAAGCATATCTAAAAAAATGAGAAGTGATTCCTCCATATCATGAATCACCCAGGAACTAAACCAATGTACTTTGGAGGGCAAAGAGCGCGCTGGGGCCTTGTTCCCCTAAATGGAGCCCTTCAAGGCAAGTGTCTGAAAAGTCCCCCCCAGTGCCAAAACACAACGTCTCCCCTTAAGTTGCCCCATAGGGTCCCCTGTGGGGCGGCCCCACTTGCTCTGCCTTGTGCTCAGAGAGCTCGTCTCCTGCTGCCGCTGGGGTGACAGCCGGGACCGAATCTCCAAGAAGGTCAGATCTCATCTCCCTGCTGCCCAAAGGCCATTTTGTGCTTGGGCAAGGCTGTGAACAGGGAGGTACAGGGGGTCCCCTAGAAGTGGCTTCTTTGTTCACTCAGGTTCTAACTGCCTCTTGCAGGTACCTGAACTTGAACATTGCAAAAGTAGGATGTTTGGGTTTCGCTGCAAAAAGTTCTGAGCTAGCAGTGGCTCAGGCTGGCCTCATTTGCAGCTTTTGTCTCTTTTCTACTTTGTTTTTGTTCTTGAGGGACACTGAGGCTTCCTGTCCATTCTCAGCTGTGCCCGCGGAAGGATGCAGGGCTGGGGTTCAGACGAGGCGTGTGGAGGGAGCTGCTGAGAGTGGCGGTGCCCTCATCCTCAGGCAGACAGACAGACAGACATGCAAGTTTCCTTGTTGCCCGGAGTTGGCCCTGCTGCTTCTGAGGAGGGCCTGCTGACCGAGCGAGTCCCCTTCCTCCTGGGCACCTGAGCCCGCCAGCTTTGCTGGGTGAGACCCTACCTGCCAGGCCTCTCTGTCCATGTGGCTGGAAAGTCTGTCCACATCCCTGCCTGGTCCCCAACGCCCATGTGCCGCCCTCCTGCTTGCCTTGCCCCCCGGTGGGTACCTTGTGCCCGGGTCCTTTCCTGCTAGCACCCCTGCATTCATATGTTTACGACACCCATGTTTATTTGGGGACCCGCCTCGTGGCAGGCACGGGAGCAGGTGCTGGGACGCTCCCGAGCTGTCCAGAGGACCCCCCTGCCCTGGGGCTCACGTTCCCCCTGGGTGGTCACCTGGCCCCCGAGGAGTTTTCACCTCCGCATGGGTCGGGGGGGGGGGGGCCTTCTCCTGTCTCAGCTCTGCGACCCTAATGCAGATGAGTCTCCCCTTCCTGAGGGACCAGGTCGCAAGCCACGGGGCCTACTCAGGCCTCCCTGGTCAGACCACAAAGGATGCCTTGCCCCCTTACCCTGCTGTGCCATCTCCAGCCCCGACGTTGACTAAAAAGATCTGGCAGGAAAGAGGCTGAATTCAAGGTGGAGGGTGTGTGTGTGTGGTGTGCATCTGGCATGGTGTGCGAACGTGGTGTGGGTGCATCTGTGTGTGGAGATGGGGGGGGCATGTACATGTGGTATGGGGTGTGTGCAGGGTCCTGGATGTGTGTGCGGGGTGTGTGTGTGTGTGTGGTGTGGTTGTATGTGGTGTGGTGTAGGTGTGCCTGTATGGGGGTATGTGTGGTGTGGTATGGTGCGGTGTATCTGTGTGTGTGTGTTTGGGATGTGGTGTAGTGTGTGTGTGTGCGCACACATGTGTGTGTGCATGTGTGTAGTGTGCTGTGGGGAGGTGTGTACATGCATGCATGCGCATGGCAGAGGGGATTCAGGATTCTACAGCAGTCTGGTGGATTCTATAAGGATTTTATTTGGCTTCCAAAAGGACTCTCTGAATGCGTCTATGTGGCGTCCATGCAGATCTCATAAGGACTTGATGTTCCTCCGAACGAAGTATGCGCAGGCTCCATAAACATCCTGCGACCGTAACGTGCCAAGCGCCGAAGCCTTGAAGTGTGAGGCGGAAGGCAGGACTTTCAGCTGCGGCCCGTCTGCCGCCGCCCCTGCCCTGTAAACTGTACAGCAGTTCCTTTCCGCTGCCTTCCTTCTAGCCCGTGCGCAGCCAATTAACGAGATGAAGTTTCAAACGAATAAAAGGAAGCCCAGAGCACGCAGACATGGCGAGCTTGGTCGGGGACATCCTCTGACATCAAAGGCTCCGAGGCGGCAGCATCAAAGGTGCCGAGCTCGCGGCGCCTCCCCTCCCGGGGCGAGCCATCTCGACAGGGGCCGTGGCCCCCCGAAAGGCACACGGAATCATCCCCAGCCTGGCCGCTCCCTTCCCACCCTCCTTGGCTGGGGTTAGGGTCCCTCAAAGCCCTAGGGGGTACAGTTGGGTGCAGCTGCTGCTCCAGAAGGGGGTCCAGCTGCTTCCTCTCCACTGCCCCTCGGTCAGCTCCTGAACTGCTCTGGGACACCCCATTCTCGGTCCTGGTCGGTGGGGACAGACACAGACAGGCCTCCAGTGAGCCCAGTGCTGAACGGAACTAGAGTGTTTCGGCCTGGGCCAGGGTGGGGAGGGGGCCAGGGAGGGCTGCGGCCTGGGCGTGGGTCCTGTGCTGCTGGTGGTTGCTCCAAGGCCTCTGTCCAGGAGCCCCTCCTTGGCATCTGGCTCAGTCCCCGTGGTTTGAAGCACTGTTTTACATTTCATCTGGCTGCCTTCTCGGCCAGTTCAGTGTCCGCAACTGATAGGAACATTCGCTACAATTGCCTTGAACCAAGTGTGGCTTATGGAACACTTGAAATGAAGCTATTGTGCCTAAGAAGCTCAATTTTAATTTCTACCTAATTTTAATTAATTTAAATACAAATTGCTGAACATGGCTAAGGGCACCCAAATTGGACACCCCCCCCCCGCCCCCCTGAAAGCAGGGCCTTGTCTGGTCAGTTGCTACTCTCCTGACGCCCTTCGGTGCAGACGGCCCTGCGCAGGCTGGCCGCACAGCAGGCCTCGGAGGTTCTCGCACCCGGTGTCTCAGGGAACATCTTCCGGTTCACATCTGTCTGCAGTGGCGGCTCCTGTTGGTCAGTTCCCACTGGGCACAGGTCCAGGGACAGGGGACATGCATTGGCCTGGGGACTTTGGGGAGATCTGGGCTCTCCTCTCAGCTCGACCGCGGACTCTGTGTGACCCTGGGCAGCAAGGGGACAGTGCTGGCCAGCCCTGCCGCGCCCTGTCTCTCCCGTGGCCTGGGGGCCAGGGACATAGAGCCAGCAGACTTTCTGCCTTGCTGCTCCTTTTCCCCATCAGGCCACCAATGGCTAAGCCATTAGCTTTTCCAGAACCAAAGACAAATTGAGGAGACAGTTGTCCGAGTGAGCGTGGTGAGGGCTTGGCTTTGCAGTCTGACTTGTTTCAAGCCTCAGCTGCACAGCTTGCCCCCTGTGGATCTCTGGGGCACCCACTTATGCCCGCTGGGGTTGAGTCTGGGCTTCTGCGTCACAGTGTGTGCTGCGTTTGGCTTGAGTGCCTCAAAAGCTGACTTAAATTTTCAGGGGTTTTGTGAGCCAGTTGATAAATGGACATTATTCACAATTATATGAATTCAATTTATTGAATAAATCACATTAAAATAAAGGTCATAAATACTCCAAATGCACCAACCCCTGTTTATTTTACTGTTAGCGATCCTCCAGGGTTATTTATTTGCAGCAGCGATTGTGGTGGAATACTGGGTCCAGTGGCACAGCCTCTGTTCCCAGCTCTGTTCAGTAACCTCACCCTGCTAGCTTGGAATCAGCCACAGTGGGAATATTTACACCATGAAAATCGACACCATTATAAATCATGACTTCAGTGCTTTGCATGTCGGAAAACAGCGCGAGCACGTCAGTAGTAGAGACCAGACTCATGGGTCCTGCTGCAGTGACTGGTGAGAGCATAAAAGCAGGAAATATTCTGCTCCCGTTTGAAAATCCTCCTCTGTATGATTCAGCCAACAAACCACTTGCATCACCGAGGAAAGAGTGAAGCCTGACATACGCCTTTGTTGTTTTGTTTTATTTATTAGTGTAAAGAAAATATCAACCCGCACTCATGTTGGAACTACACGCGGCTTTTGCACCTCTGCCAGTGCCCCGGTGGCTGAAGTCCTGGCTTTGCCCAAGACTGGCAGGGTGGTTCTGTCTCAAATGCTTCTCCTCCCAAACCCTGGTGCCACCGTCTGTAAAATGGAGATTTAAAATGTGAGATTTGCTGACAGTTTGAAAGACCGTCAACATCCATTTCCACTTTCCAATGTGTTCTTCCATCTACCAGAGGTGAGGAAGATGGAAACACTGCAGACTTCCATGAAGCTGGGGCTCTTGCTGGCGGGTGGGGAGCGGGGCTTGGGCGGTGGAGAGCGACTTTGGCTTTGCCGAACAGATGTGTTCACGAGAGATCTGGAAAGCAGAAGGGAAGCACTGCCACGGACGGCTACTTCCAGCAAGGAAGTGTAGCCATGGGGTGGCCTGGCAGAGGTGTCTCGGTGCCCTGGCACCAGTGTGTGGGTGTCACAGGGCAATCACGGTAAGCTTGTCTCAGGTTCCTCTTAGCAGCGATGTCAGGCGGAGACCTCCAGGCGCCCGCTGGACCCCAAGGGAGAGCTGCAGGAGCAGGGCAGCTCTGACGGCAGGTGTGCACACATGTGCACCTGTCTACAATCGCCACGTTAGGGACTCGCCTGCGTGCCCCACGACACGAGTGGTCTGTGACACGGAGGAAGACGACTCAGCCGTAGAAAGATGAAACCTTGCATTTGTGACAACATGGACGGCATGGAGGGGACGATGCTAAGAAAAATAAGTCAGAAGGAGAGAGACAAGTACTGGACGATGACACGCAGATGTGGAATACAGAGAAATCAAACGAGGCAACAGACAAAACTAAACCAAAACAAACCCTAATGTGGGGGAGCTGGTGACCGAACCGCCCTGGAGTTTTTCTCTCTCGCACTTGTCCTTCCTGAGCCTCCGGCGTGTTAAAGCCCAGGCTCCCCGTAGCAAGTCAAGGTCACTTGTCAGTATTTTCAATCTGGGGGGGGCAGTGGCTCGCCCGGTGACCCCACCTGTCCGAGGGGGGACTGAGTTGCTTCTTCGGTCTCTCAGCATTTCTCTTGGTGTGAAGATGGGGTGATGACTTGCAGTTTCTCGCGTGCTGGACTGGAAATAGGCAGGCCCCTGCCCCCTAATTCATGCGTGCACACCTATGTGTGCATTTTTTCCCCAGGAGCATCAGCTGCAGAATCCCCCAGTGCTCCGAGGGGCCCTTTATCACGAGCCCTGTGGCGGCTGGAAGGAGGACTTGGGTTAGAGCTCTCACCTGGCTCTGTTGCTGCGCGGACGACACACCCCTGACTCGGCCCTCTTGTAAGGGACACGATGACCTGCGTCTTCTCTGGTGAGTAGAAAACATGTTCATCCATTCTTTGACACTCTTGTCGAAAGGCAGAATCTAAGCATCCTCCCCTTGCGTGGGGGTGATGTGCTTGCAATGAACAGAGCCAGCAGGCGCGTGGCCCTGGGCACCAGCTAGAACGGGGGGTGGGCAGCCCCTGCCGTCTTTCTCTCGGCCAGGACACTGCCCGGGCCCTTGAGCAGAAGGCTGCTTGCTAGGAAGTCTCCTGCTGCATCACGCCCATGGCTACTGGTCCCCTCCGGATCTGAGCACCAGCCAGGAGCGTCCAGCACCCGCAGTGGCTCTAGACCCCATGGAGACTGGCCACTGCCCTGTGCGCGTGAGTGCGAGTTTCTCTGTTTCCATCTTCCGAGTGGCGACCTACACGAGGTTTCAGATGCGGCCTCGCAGTTGTACATTTTTGGGAAAGCCTTGGGTATAAACCAGTATAAACTTGGAGGAGAGATTTTTCTTTTTTTTTTCTTTTTAAAGATTTGTTTATTTATGCATACAAGAGCTGGGGTGTAGGCCAGAGGTGTGTGGGGGGAGGGGGAGTGAGAGGATTCACCGGAGACAGAGTGGGGAGCAGAACAGGCGGATTGACTGAAATACACTGCTGAGGGGAGCAGCAGGGGAGGTCTGCTGAGCCCTGTGGGAAGCTCCCTGGCTGGGGATGGAACTCGTGCTGCAGTGGCTGCCAATAGCTTCACAGACTGAGACTTAACCCCTTGCGCCACCAGGGAGGCCCTTGGAGGAGAGACTTTTCTATCATGGAAAAGCTTTTTTTGTAGATTGAAATTTGGTCAATTTTTTAATACTTCCAAAGGAGAGAAAACTCTTATACATTATACATGTTGTGTGTGTATATATGTATGTGTGTATATATATATATATATATATATATATATATATATATATATGTATATGATATGTAAAAAAGTCTTGTGCTGGCGAGACAGGCGGTGTGACTATAGAACAGAGAGGTGCCCCGTTCCTGCTCTTCCCCCTCCTCCCACCCTGCCCAGAGCTGGGTATGTGAGTGAGGGGTGCGTGACCATTGCCCACAGCCTCGGGGCTGCCCTGTGAGGCCGAGTGGGGCAGATGAGCCAGCCCTGCTGAGCCCAGCACACTTTGCATATTTACCAGCAGAATAAATGTTGCTGCTGCTTTAAGCCACTATATTCTGGGGTAGTTAGCTACGCAAAATTAGATCATAAACCGACACCCTGCCTACCTGCAAGGGGAGTTGTAGCATCCCCGAGCACAAGTAGCCGCTTGGTAGGCGCTCAGTGACCCTGAGCACAGGTGACCTGGCAGCTGGGCTGGGTGTGAGGCCTGTTGGTCACGTGACAGCATCACTGCCAGATAGGCGTGCTGTTAACTGAGCTAAGCCACTAGGGTTTTCTGGAAGTGACAGGGGTTAGTCATCCAGACCTGCTTATCTGCTGGTTCTTTGAAGGAGGGGTGTGTGTCTCCAGACCAGAATTGCCCTGGGGAGCAGCGCCTGGAAGGAGGGCGTTCTTACTTCCACTGGCTATTGGACAGGCTTCCCAGGACTGGGTGGGGAGAATGGGAAGGGCCTGGGAGTAGGGGCAGAGACTGGATTGGGTGACCGGGGCCCCGGCAGGGTCCACAGGCTGCCCTATTCCTATTTGTGGTCTATTCTCTCACTCCAAGATGGGGACCACCCCTCTACACCCCCCCAAAACTATGTAGTCCATGGTCCTTGCACAATCACCTTTTTCTTTGCTGCTCCTGTCCCCTCACAGACCAGGAAGGCACTGCAGCTTATTAATTCTGCAACCCCAGAACTCAACACGCAGGCTGGTATGAGTGAGGTGACCCACGGGTGTGTGGTGAAGGTTTCTGGGCATCTGGCTGAGTTGCCAGGGTGCCTGGGACTTAGCCAGGGGTGTCCCCGAGATGAAGGGACCCGGCTAGAGCTGGCTGTACTGGTGCTGAGCCACGGCAGTGGGAGCCCCTCCCCGCCCTGCCCGCTCTCCCGACTTCTCCTCAGGAGAGGAGACATGGGGGGGGGCATACTCTCACCTCGGGCCTAGTTTGGGGGTCCCTACCTTGCCCATATTCCAGGACCAGATCCCTTGGCTCAGCACTGCCAGTCCTGCAGGATGGGGTTCCCTGACTGGCACCACAGCAGCCCCCCACTCACTGCCAGGACCTTTGCTGCCTATTCTGCAGCCTCCTGGATTCCCTGCCCCGTCCCAGCTGGCAGGCAGGCTCCATTTCCTGCCTGTCTGGTCAGACAAGCCACAGTCTGCTGTCAGCTGGAACTGCCCTTTCCCAGCAGGAGGTTTGCCCAGACCCAGAACTCAGAATCCCTGGGAAGAGGCTACCCCAGAAAAGGCGGCGGCGTCTACAGCCTTAGCGAGACCCTAAAGGAAGCAAACCAGGCTGCAGCCCCCTCCGCCTGCACCCCCCACCTCCTGTGAGACGACACTTTACAGCAGGAAGGCCTGCCTGCCACAGCCCAGGGCCCCAGCGCCCCACCCGCCGCCTGCCCTCCGCCTGGACGGCTGCCCGAACAGATGTGATTTAACTTGCTGCAGGAGAAGTATCTATAAAATGCTTGCCATCAACACGAGAGCCGCCTGTCAGACGCAGGCTGGCTGTGCAGGAGCAGCTGCGTCAGCCCCGCTGGGGGACTCTCTCCCCGCCCGACTCCCACCGCAAGAGCCCTTCTGGCCCCGATATCTGCAGCTGCCCTGATGGAAAGGCAGTCGGCCTTGGGCTGGGGTCCTGGACACACCACGGCGTCCACTCCCAGGCCGGAAGGGCCGGAAGCCACGTGTTCCAGAGCGGGCACCACATCTTTGTGGGAACAGGGTGTGGGCCAGCTGGTGCAGAGGATGTGCAAGCCGTTGCCTGGAACAGGCATTTGCTCTGGGGCCTTTCAGGGGAAGAGGAAATGGGACGCGGAGGGTGACGTCCCGGCAGTTCCACTGGCGGTGCAGACCACCCTCCCAGGAGCCCCATTCCCACGGGTGCGCCCAGAGAGTCTGAGCACCAGAGCCCTGGCTCCCCCTGGGACATGGCCCCCTGGTGGGAATGGGAAAGTGGGGGTACCTCGAAGGGATAGCTCCCAGGATTCTCCCCAGGTGCCTTTGTTCCTGGCCTCCCTACTGCCTGGAGTTGCTGCAGTTTTCAGGAAGGGGGGGCGGGGTGAGCTTTGTACCCTGGGAAGGTTGGCAAGCCCCAGGGCTCCACCTCCCTCCTTCCTCTGCCACGCTGGGGCAGTGCTGTCAGTGCGCACCCCTCAGTGCGCACTCTTGGAGACCTGGCAAGGCGACCCCGTGCCTGGCCCAGCAGACACCTACAGCCATCGCACACAACAATGCCGACGGATTAATGGGATATCGAGCGCAAGGAGAAGCGAGAGGGACGCTGAGCACAGTTCCACGCTGCCAGCGCTGATGGTGGCCCATCCTGGCAGAGCGACTGGTCACCCTCCTTGCAGGGCTGTCCGCCCTCCGGGTGCACATAGCAGATAGCCAATGGCGTGCAGGCAGCACTGGCCCCAAGTCTGGTCAGTGTCCTCCACACGCGGGGGAGCAGAGGCCCTGAGTGACCTTGGAGCGGGGAGCAGACAGGCTTGAGTCGCAAGGGGTTGCTCCCCTGAGATCTCGCAAGAGTAGCGGCCTGTGAGGCCCCTAGAGTTAGGGGGTGAGTGGCCAGGGGAGGAGGAAGCACAGAGGAGCCTCCTTCCCTCCAGGTCTTCATGGGCTGGTGGACGTTCCGGGAACAAAGGGCTGCGTGGGCGGCTGCAGAGCTCGCTGCGCGCGCCTGGTAGGTGGATGGTAGGGCGCGCAACGGCACGACCCCTCATGGCTCGGGGGGCTGGACAAGGGAGTGTGCGCGTGTGTGCGTGCACGCATACACGCAGGCGCACACACACCGCATTGGGACCGGCGTGCTGGAGAGAGACGCTTGGGGGCGGCGGCAGCGTGCGGGGGCGGGGGCAGTGACCACCGTGCACTGACCGCAACGAGCAGGTCTGCCTCCCGGAGGTGGGGGGAGGGGGGATTCCGGGAGGGAATGGGGGGTTGCTTGAAGATCTTGGTGTAAAGATCCTCCCCAGCCCTCGAGAGATGAGACAACAAATGGAAGTGATGGGGCGGGACTTGCTGTAGTTGACTCTGCGCGTGCACGTGCGTGCGCGCCCACGTGCATCCGGAGAAGGTAGTGAAAGGAAAAGTGACATACCCGGTCCCTGCGCCTCAGGAGCGCACAGGCCAGGCCTTCACCCTTCCCTGGACGGGAGAGAGCCCCTGGCCGGCTGGTGCACACAGGGAGAGGGTTAGGGGAGAGGCAGGGACGAGTCCAGTCGAACACTCATAAACCTTCTTGTCTGAGTGTTTATGGGCTCAGGCCCCCGCGGTAAGCCTTGAAAGTGGCAGAGCAGACTGCCGTGTGTTCACCCTTTCCGCCTGTAGCAGCCCACTCCCTCCTAGGCCACGATCTCCCTCCCACATCTCAGCCACTGGGGGAGGGGCAGCAGCGTTCTGGGGAGTCAGGTGGCTTGGGTTTGGGAGGGGATGGGAGCTGGCGGTGCAGTGCTGGGGCTGCAGCTGCTCCCAGACACAGTCTCCAGCCTGCCTGGAAGCTTCCACCTTCCACCTTCCCCCATTATGTCTGTCCGACTCTGTGTTCGAGGGCAGGCAGCCCTGGGGACACCTCAGTGTCCCCACACCTACCGCAGCTCTTCCCCATTCCAGGGAAAGTGCTGGAAGTAAGGCTGCCAAAGAGAACAGCAACTTGTAACATACAAGCTGTGTCCCAAATATGACACGGGGCATATTTGTACTGGAAAAGTGATTTGTTGTTGACCGGACATTCAAAATTAACTGGGTGTCCTGCGATTTTATTTGTTGAATGTGGTACCCTGAACTTGAAGGAAGCACAGTTACTGTCACCAGTCACGGAGGGAGCCGGGTCTGTGCTCCAGGTGAGCCTCTGCACGTCTTGTTTCATTCACGCGTCACCATTACCCTGCACCCCAAACTCGATGCTCTGCTTCCACCTTTAAGATGCTTCTCATATCTTTTGCACAACCCTTCTGCTATTTTCCAAATCTAATTATTTTCTTTAGAAAAATTTCCTTTAAAAAAAATCAAATTCACTTATTTTAAAGGAAATTTTATATCCACTATCAGTTGTCAAAAATAGCTACAAAATTAAATGCAGTATCACTGCCCTGCTTGGTGGGTACTGTTACCTGCTGAGGGGTTTGTGGCTGAGCTGTTTTGTTTGAACAGTTTCAGAGTTCCAGACTCTCAAGTAACAGAAACTGTTGTTTACTCAGCAGCGATTTAGCGTCCTGTTTATTGGAAGCGCTCTCATCCTCCTGGAATGCTATGCCCTCTCCTACCCGCTGTCAGCCAGGTCACAGAGTGAAGACCCATATGTGGGTCACAGAGATCTGAGATGGGAGCCTCTGGGAATGATTTACCTCCCCGTTTAAAACACAAACCCTGAAAGCAAACTAAATGCCATGGCGGGCAGACTGGATAAAGAAAATGTCGTCCATACTACCATGGAATATTACCCAGCCTTAAAGAAGGAAATACTGTCATATGCTACAACATGGATGACTATGTGCTAAGTGAAATAAGCCAGTGACAAAAAGATAAATACTGCCTGACCCCAAGGATATTTATGTGAAGTATCTAAAGCAGCCAAACTCTTAGAAACTAGAACAGTGGCTGCAGGGGTTGGGAATGTGGATATGAGGAGATGTTCATTGGGGGGGTCATAGTGTTCCAGTTTTGCAAGATGAAAAAATTTTAGAGATCTGTTGTGCAACAATGTCTACCTAGTTACTACTCAGTGTATCCCAAAAAAGGGTTCAGATGTAAACCCTGTCATGTGTTTTTTACCACAAAGAAAGGAATAGGGAGTAGGTAGTGATGACGCGTGTTTGATATCGTGAACTGCTGAATGGTTCACTTTTAAATACTTTACATGACTTTCATCTCAGTGAGATTTTTTTGACTCTTAAACAAAGATCCTGATTTAAGCTTCTCTTAATGTCTTTAATTAGTTCATGGATATAAGCAAGTCCTGCTGTGAGGCAGCCATTTTGTAGCCATGAGGGAATGTCTGCCAGGACCAAGATAATGAAATGATGAGGAAAAAGGGGTCTCTGATGACTTCACTGAACGGCTGACCTTCTCTGGAACAGCCTTCCCCCGAAAGATGATGTGCGGTAACAAGTCTTCCTCATTGTTTCATTCACTTTTAATTTGAGTGCTCTGTAACTTACGCCAAAAGCATCCCACCTTATTCAATTCAACTTCTGCAGGTACCAGAGACTTCCTCCTTATGTAATCAGGAGAACTGGGAGTGGGGAGGCGGGGAGGAACCTGTGCAAGGAATACATGTGGCTCATCATTATTTAAAGTTAAGCTCACAGGGCCTCTCTGGTGGTGCAACAGGTTAAGTCACAGCACTATGAAGGTATCCAGAGCCACTGCAGCAGGAGTTAGATACCCAGCCAGGGAGCTTCCCACACGGTGAGGCAGACCTCTCCTGCCTCACCCGCTGCTCCCCTCAGCAGTGTATTTCAGTCAATCTGCCTGTTCTGCTCCCCACTCTGTCTCTGGTGAATCCTCTCACCACCCCACACCTCTGGCCTACACCCCAGCTTGTATGCATAAATAAATAAATCTTAAAAAAAAAATAAAGTTACGCCCGCATACTACCTCATATAATTTCAGATACCACCTCAAATCTCTAGCGATAAGCATTCTACAGTTTGGGAAACTCTGTACAATTATTATCCCTCCTTTACAGGTGAGAACATACTATGCTGATGAAGCTAAGAAGCGGAATAAATTCCATCACTTACTGATGATGCTGTGAGTTTGGATCTCAGGCAGGATTCTAGCCCCGGGTCTCCTTCCTGCTGAGGGACTCTTTCTCCTTCTCCCCAACTCCTCTGCACTCCCCCCCGCCCCAGAACATAGAGCCTGTGCCATTGAATGGCTCCTTCCCGCGTTGTCCTGACTCAGCTGAGATGGTTTTAACTCTCACCAGCTCCGTGACGTGTCCCGAGTGAGTCAAGCACCAAGAGAGAGAAGCCAAGAGTCGTGTCCAGGGTTAAGCTTCCCACCCACTTCCCACCCACTTCCCACCCGCTTCTACTCTCAGAAGCGGACCCGCAGCTCTCTTGCGGCAGGACCACCCTGCTCCACAGCCCCCCTCATACGGTGACTGCCCTGTAAACTGCTGGGTCAGCACCCCCTTTCCTGCTGCCTGGACCACCTCCCAGAGAGGGGATAAGCCTGCCCTCTGGCACTTCAGGGACCAGGTCCTTTGCTTCTGGGCCTCTTAGCTGCTCACACCAGGAGTGGTTCTAACCTGCCCACCAGGCCCCCCCATACTCACCTCTCACCTGTCCTCAGGGTGTGGTCAGTGGCCTGGCCCCCATTTCCAGTTCCATGACGCAGTGACCCTTCTTTAGCTTCTTCATTAAAGGTCACGGCGTCCACTCACCTGGCGGGACTCTGGGCCCACACGCAGCAGGCCTTGGTATAGAAGGCAGAAGTATAGGCCTGGGCTGTGGGAGATGATTGGCGAAAGGAACACAGGGAGGGGTTCAGGTCAGGGCTGTGGGGCGCTAAATTTAAGATCTCTGGATTCACCCAGAGGGAAGCCATGTTAATTAAAAACAAAAGAAGAAGAAGAAGAAGAAGGGCTGTGGATGTCTGCGGGGTCCCCCTCAACAGGTGAAAAGGGGGACACCAGTTACTCTGCTGTCTGAAGCCTACACCCCCACAAAGGCACACTGACAGCCTTCTGGTCAGTGCCTAGCATTTGGGCAGCAGCGGGCTTGCATTTGACCCAGGCGCCCCGCTCTGAGCTCCAGTCTCTTACATAAATCGGTCCCTGGGAGAATCCTCTGGGAACAGCCCCGTGAAGAGGTCGTGTTCCTGCACCAGAACGACCAATCAGAGCGTGTCTGTGCAGAAAGATGCTCTCCCAACACTGCCCAAACTCACAAAATATTTAGGACAGCCCCCCCAAAATGTGAGACTTCCACTAAGGAGACCATAAAATTTTATAATAGACATAAAAGGAGGCCCAATAAAGGGGGATGTGTACAATGTTGAAAAATCTTGATTTCATTATCTGTAAATTCAGTGCAATGCCATAACCATTTTACTCAGATTTCTAATTAAAATTAACAAGACAATTATTAATGGAAGAATGAATACGTAAGAAAAAACTACTTTGAATAGAAGACTAGAGAAGGGGAACTTGCTCGATATAAAAAGTTATAGAATTAAAGAATTTTTAAATTTTTTATAACTTTGATATTCTCTGAAAGTTACAGGATTAAAAACCACATAGGAATAAACAAATAGACCAATGGATTAGAACACTGAATGCAAGGACAGACCCTGAAATACACAGAAATTTAGTGTATAATAAAGTTGCTATTTCAAATGAGTGAAGAAACTCTCTATTAAAAACGTTGGAGAAATACTGCCAAAAATGAAAATCAAATTTGAGCTTTAGTTGCACCATCATAATAAAGAACCCTAGATTACAGAAGAAGAAAACATTTTTTTGAAAACTCTAAATAGATTAGAAAAATGATAGGAGGTTATTTTTTATTATTTTTATGGTTTTGTAATAAGAAAGCTTGTGAAATAAATAAGGTTTTAAATATAGATAAGTTATTCTCAAATTTATTTGGAAATACAAAGAAACTAGAATAGCTAAACAATTTTGTAAAAGAAAAACTAAGAATGAATCTCCACAGTTTTCTAGACATTCTATAGCTACAGTAATTAAAGCTGTGTGGTATTGGCAGAAGAACAGAGGAACAGATCAAGGGAACAGAACAGAGAACCCAGAAATAGACCCACATAAATATGCCCAATTGATTTTTGATAAAGTTGCAAAAGTAATCCAGTGGAGGAAGGGTAGGTAGCCTTTGAAACACGGTGCTGGAACAATTGGACATCCACAGGCACAAATTTGAACCTCCACCTAAATCCCACACCTATATAAACATGAACTCAGCATGGATCATCGACTTAACTGTGAAACATGAAACTTATGGAGAATCTTTGGGATCTTGGGCTAAGCAGACCTCCTAGCCCTGATACCAAGAGCACTATCTGTAAAGAGACCTATGGATACATTAGACTTCATTGAAATAAAAAATGTTTGCTTTGTGAAAGACCCAATAAAGAGGTTGAAAAGTAAAGACGGGGAGAAAATATCGGTAAAACATTTATCTCACAAAAGACTAGAATCTAGAAGATTAAAAAACCCTTCTATCCTTTTCATGAAGTGGCACCAAATCTCAAGGACGCTCCTGCACTTCCCGAAAGCTTTCATTTCAAAGTTGTCAAGTCAAAGCTTTGAAGGCCGAGAAGGCAAAGGCGTCCCCAGCCACCAGGTAAAGAAGATCTGCGTGTCACCCACTTCCCTAAGGCCCGAGACACGGAGGCTCTGAAGGTAACCCAACTCTCCTTAAGAGCACCCCCTGAGAAATGACCTTGCCGCGATGCCAGCATCAAGTTCCCCCCACCACTGAGTCGGCAGGAAGAGGACAGAGGACAACAGCACACTTGTGTTTGCGGTGGACATCAAGGTCACGTGACTTGGGACCAACTCTGTGACTCTGGCCTGGTCAGACTAGATGGCGGGAAGAAGTCGTGTGTTCGCCCGGCTCCTGACTGTGGTGCTTTGGATGTTACCAATAAAACTGGGGTCATCTAAACTGAGACAAACTGCCTCATTCTGACTATACCTTTTTTCACCGTGTGAAAAAAAATCCTCCCAAAACTGAATGATAAAAAAAAACAAACAAATTCAAAATTGGGCAAAAGTCATGAACAGATATTTCAATGAAAAAAAAATAGAAAGGCAAATAAACACATGAAAATGAGGCTAACTTTCTTAGCCGCTAGGGAAACGTTGATGGAAACCACGCGAGATTTTGCTACACACCTATCAAAATAGCTAAACTGAAAAATAGTGACAACATCATTTTTTTTAAAGATTTTTTTATTTTTGCATACAAGCTGGGTTGCAGGCCAGAGGTGTGGGGTGGTGAGAGGGTTCACCAGAGACAGAGTGGGGAGCAGAACGGGCAGATGGACCGAAATACACTGCTGAGGGGAGCAGTGGGCGAGGCAGGAGAGGTCTGCTGCGCCATGTGGGAAGTTCCCTGGCCGGGCATCGAACTTGCGCCGCAGCAACCGCAGACAGCTCCACAGCAGCGCTGCACTTAACCTGTTGCACCACCAGGGAGGCCCGACAACATCATTTTTGACAGGAAAAGTTTGTAAGATCAGACCTCAACACAAAAGCCATTAAAACTTGTATATCAACAAAATCAGCCATCTAGGAGACACCGTGAACAAAGATGGAAAACGAACAACTGAGGAATACACTTGCAACAGTTATACCACACATATAATTGACATTCAAAATATTTGGCTGTTAAAAATTAAGATGAAAAGTTAGATAATACCAAGCCAACAGGATTAAGGATTCGAAAGAGAGTTTATAAAAGGAGAAGCTCAAGTGGCCAGGAAAATGAAGAAAAGCAGTGCTGTCTCCAATCACAAAGGAAATGTCAGTTAGGACAATGAGAAGATGACTCAGTTCTAGCAGACAAGCGAAACAGAAAGTCTGATGTGCCCAGGGCTGGGGCAGACACGGGTGTTCTCCCATTTTGTTCATGGCTGCACACATTGGTGAAGTAACTTTGGAGGGCAATTTCAAAGAATCTATTAAAATTTAAAATGCAATTACCTTATGTCCCAGTCAATCTCTTCTTGGCACACAGAGATCCCGGCGACAGGTAATACGCCCTCACTGCAGCCTTCCTTGTCATCATGAAGAATTAGAGCTGACCCAGCTGTCTTGGGTTCCCAGGGAAGGTCACACACACTCCAGGGCTTCAGCCGCGGGATCAGCTCGGAGGGCACACTGGAAGTTGTAAGAGCCAGTCCCTAAATACTACGTGCAAAATGAGAGATGCCGGTCACGAAAACACACGCTCAATTTCTGGAGGTAGCTCTCATTGGTATTCATGCCTACAAGCGTCACATGATGGTGTAGCTCCACCTGGCAGTCCTCCGTGCTCCCCCAGGAAGTCTGGTTTCTCTTCCCAAAATGATGGCTTTGGGAGTTCCTCTCTTTCACCTTTCCCGTATTGAGGGTTTAGACCTTGACAAGAAACTGAGACCCTGGGAGACCTAACAGGAGGGAGGAGGACTGGGCCCCGGGAGCACGGGACTCCGGGGAGACATGACAAGAGAGAAAAGTCAATAACAACCCAAAAAATCCCATGATCCTATTGGTCAAGGTTGACCAATCAAGAAACTGCACAATGACCACAGCTCAGCCCCTACACCCAAAGCATGAGAACAACTATAAAAGCCCCGAAGTTGTTTTCACCAGCGGCAGCGGCAGCCCCTCTGGGGCCCCTGCCCTGTGTGCGTGGGGCCTGCACTGGATCTGTCCTCACGTGAATCTCAGGCTTGCCTGCTGCCCGCTGGAGCGGGCCTGTTTCTTTAACCCTTGCGGCTCTGCATTGGCAAGCTGGCGGAGTCCTGAATAAACTGCCTTGGCTAGCTCAGTGGTGTTTGCTGCGGTGTTTCAATTCTTGGTTACACGGCCGGGGTTCCGGTTGGTCACGTCACATATTTGGGGACTCATTCACAACGACATCATATCACAACCTCCCTGCAACAATATCCCCTCCCCGCTTCACATCTAGCTTAGGACCTCGCTTACCACTTCAGCCCAAACAAATCTTAATAGAATTACCCTATGATCCAGCAATTCTGCCTGTGGGATTAGATCCCAAAGTGTTGAAAGTAGGCTCTCCAATGGGGCATTTGCACAACCTGTTTCATAGCTGCATAGAAGCTGCGGGCGAGGCAGGAGAGGTCTGCTGTGCCATGTGGGAAGCTCCCTGATGGGGATTGAACTCGTGCTGCAGTGGCTGCAGATAGCTTCATAGTCTGAGACTTACCCCTCGCGCCACCAGGGAGGCCCACCTTGGTGAATGTTATGTTCCTGGTCATACACACTTCTCTTTGATCCTGCTCTATGCAGGGCCTTACCTTCTAGGGCAGGTTAAACAAAAACTCTATCTTATTTTCAAAGACATCTCCTCCCCCTACTTAGCACCAGAAGAGAGGTGAGAAATAAGGCCTCTGGTTCTGGGCGTGGGTAGCTGTGTTGGGGTCCAGTGGGGCCCTCGCCCCTATACCCTGGATTCTGCTCTCTTTGCACTACAGCGGGGTCTCCCTGTTTCCAGTTCTGTGCTCTCCAGAACCACAGAGGACCAGCCCTCAGGGCCCAACACACTCACCCCGAGATAGTCCCTGTGTGGGCGCAGATGACACAGCTTTTGCCACGAATAGGATGTGGCAGGGTGGTCTGTGGGGAGTTTGTCAATAGCTTGTCCCAGCCCCATCTCTGGCCTCCACATGTCCAGGTTTTAAGGCCTGCCCCATGCAGCTGAGGTTTGCAGCGGGATTTGTGGGGCAGCCCCTGCAGAATAAGCTGGGAAAATGAAATGGCCTTTGCTCCTAAGGCGGTTTTATACATCCCCCCAGACCTTCGCAGCCACACCTTCTGCCTGCCACCATATGCTTTAGGAAATGCGGGAGCAATAAATCAAATTAACCTCACGAAGTTCCCCTCACTTAATGAAGCACATGTACAACATCAAAAATGGCTACAAGGCCGTGGGCTTTTAAGAGGACCTCAGTTCCCCACTGATTTTCATTCTAAAATCAGGAATGTGTCCTTCTGGTTACAAAATAATTGGCCATTTAGACATGATTTCCCCCCAGCTTTATTGTAGTGCAATTAAGAAATAAAATTGTACACACAGTTATTCCTCGGTGTCCATAGGGAATTGGTTCCAGGACCTCCCCCTCCCCTGCCCCAGAATATGAAAATCTGCAGCTGTTCCTGTCTGCAGAGTATTTGCATACAGCACAAATCTGTAATCTTCCCAGTCGACCCTTGAACATGCAGGGGTTGGGGGAACAGCCCCCTCCCCACCCTGCAGTTGAAAATCCAAGTATGTCTTGGAGGCAGACCTCTGTACCGCAGTTTCTACACCCACATTTTCAACCAGCTGACATCGGGGTTGGCCGACTCTGGATGCGGGACCTGTACGTAGAATAAACCCGTGAGAGCAGAACCCTCGCAGCTCACACCCACCTTGTCAAGCGTCCTTAAATCATCTCCAGAGAGCTTATGACACTTGATACAAGGTAAATGCTGGGTCAGTGGTTTGCACTGTATCATTTAGGGAAGAATGACAAGAGTCTGCACATGTTAAGCCCAGAGAAACCACCGTAGGTCTAAGCGCAAAGCACGGATTTTCAATCTGAGGTCAGTTGAATCTGAGGATTCAAAGCCCAGCTAAAGAGGCTGACTGTATTTAACGTGTCCAACATGATGATTTGCTATAAATCCACATTGTGAAATGACTACCACACTCAAGGTAATTAACACCCATCGCCCCACAGAGTCACCTTTGTGTGTGTGCGTGGTGAGAACACTTAAAACCTGCTCTCAGCAAATTTCAATTATACTATAGAGTATTATTAACTTTAGTAACTACCAGGTCCTTGCTCATCTTACACCCTCTGAGAAACATCTCCCCGCTATCTCCCTCCTGTCTCTGCCCCCCACCCCTCAACCACTGGCCTACTTGGGGCTAGGGGCTCAACTTCATTTTTAGATTCCACATATTTGAGTGAGAGCTCAAGAGCTTTGTCTTTTCTGTTTGGCTTGTTTCACTTTGCATAATGATGTCTTCTAGGTTCATCCGTCTGGGCCAATGGCATGCATACAAAATGGCTTTCCGATTTAACCGTGCACTGTGTTCCAGCCCTGCACACTCTTCCCAGCATTTGTTACTGCTTGTCTTTTTTACAGGAGCCAGCCTATCAGATGCAGCATCTTACTGGGGTTTTGATTTGCATTTCCCTGATAAGAAGTGGTGCCGGCCCCCTTTTGGGTACCTGTTGGCCACCTACAAGTCTTCTTGGAAAAATCTCTTTCCAGGTCCTTTGCCATTGAAAAATTGCATCACTGCCTCATTCAGCTGTGGCTTCCTGGCCTTTTTTTCCCTCGGTTCCCCTGAGTACTTTATTATGAAAATAGCAGCTCAGACAGAATCGACTTCTCTCGGCCCTGCTCTCCGTCACAGTCATGAATTCCTGCAGCTGGCTCCGCAGGGGTGAGGGCCAGGCAGGGGCAGAGCTAAATCGATGACCACCTCCGCTTGTACATCTGCTTTTTCCTTTTTTTATAGAAAAGGACTATAAAAGACCTACTTTTAAATTGTATATATTATTCTTTATCACATAGATTATATATCATATGTGTATATAATTTGTTATATGTATTCGTAATTGTATAGAATATTTTATAAGATTATATATGTATGTATAGAATGAAAATATAAGCAGGTCAATAATCAGAGAATTTAAAGAGGGGAATGTGACCCAGAGAAGGCTGAGCTGAGGAAGTAGGGAGTGGGCACAGGCCTGAAATATGATCAATTACTCGATCAAATATTCCTGCTCCGTCTCTCTCCCCCACCGGATGCCCCTGGAGAGGCCCAAGAAACTGAGCTCTAAGCAAACATTCCAGGTGATTCTTGAAAACTGGGTAGAGGAGGAAAAATCCACCAGCAGTTGATGAGTGTTGATGATGCTCCAGGCGTGGCTCGAGGCTGTGGGAGCACAGTGGCCAGCGGCCAGCCCAAGTCCCTGCCGCATGGAGCTTCCCCGGTGAGTGCACGCGCGAGAGCCTGGCACTGTGTGTCTGGTGGGCAGATCAGTGCCCGAGGCTGTAGGGAGCACGGGGCCGCCAGGGCAGCTGTTTCGCTGGAACCCAGAGAAGGGAAGCAGCCACACAAGAGGCTGGGGGACGGGACCCAGACCAGAGCCTCGTCTTGGGGTGCCAGCCGTGCGGTCCCTCAGTGCGGCTGTGACAACACTGTCCCCAAACACAGCCCTTTGGTTTTCTGCCTGCCGAGGATGGTGGCTTACTGGACTTGACAAGTGCTGATTCTCCAGACGACATCTGACAAACTGGGTCTTGCTTTCTGGTGGGCGTGGGTGACAGAGGGCAGTGGCCTCAGCAAGCCACCCGTGGGCAATGGGCTCAGGGGACACCACCTTCCATAGTGTTTTCTCTCATCCCTTTTCAATCACTGACTTGACTTAACAATGCCACATACTTACCTTGTGACTGCAGGACGAGGAGGTTACTCACCGTCACCCTGAGCCTCCTATTCTTTGCTGTCAGAGGGGGACAGGGCTAGGGGGAGGGGCCGTGTTGCAATGACTCGTGAATGAAATGTGAAATGTGTGTGAAAGACAGGAGCACAGACTGGAGCTCAGCAGACGTGCATCACAAACGAGCCCCTTACTCATCTTGAAGTTTTGTTAAGTGAATTTTTGTTAAGCAAGGGGAGGCTGTTCTCAAAGGATAGAAACAGCAGTTTTCCAGGACAAAGGTCATGAGTGAGCCTTCCCCTGCACTAGTTAAGGAACAGCCGGGGAGATTGTGGAAAGGGGAAAGGGCCCCACTAGAGCTTTGGGCTAAGACTCTGTCCTGGAACTGAGAAGCAACCATGATAAAACCCAGGCCTGTGTGTGTGTGTGTGTGTGTGTGTGTGTGTGTGTGTGTGTGTGTGTGTGCTGTGAGTGCACCACGTGACCAAGCCAGCACTTTAAAGCCAGTGCCTCTGACGCTGGTCTCAAAACAGAATAATTGCCTGCAGACAACCCTTTTGATCACATTCTAATACCGATTTACAACTCTGCTTCCTTGTAACCCCCAAGGAAGCCCTAATCGTGGAGCACATACCAAAAACTAGAATTTCGGCTGTTTAAGAGTGGGTAAGTGTAGGTATGTATCTGTATAGGGGCACTGAGTAGTGGTTTACTAATGTTTAGTTTTCCTTCCCCAAATTAAGCTCTCAGTGCGGCTAGTGGGAAATTTTCATCTGAATGGCTCAGTGGAGCACTAGAGGCAGAAGACAATTTTTTTGTGGTTTGCTCGAGGCCAGCCAGTTTTTCCATCCTGTTCCTTTATTATGATCATGATTACTTCATTACCTACCCCTGATGGGGTTTCTTTAGGTCCCAGTCTGTTTTTAATAAGAAGCAGACTAAAAACAAAGTTTCGGTTGTGTTTGAAATCTTCAGCTTTTTTCCTGAAATAATAGGTTAAAGAATTTTATTTGTCTTCTGAGGTTCTGAGGTTGGCTCAGAAATGCTCTGACCCAAGTCCTTGGGGGAACAGGGAAGTGGCACTTAGAATGTGCCATCGATACAGATTCTGGGGCTCTGCTCCATCTCCCCAACCTGAACCCCCTGGGGAGACCCAGAAAACTGAGCTCTTAGCAAACACTCCAGGTGATTCTTGTGAACTGGATAAAGGAAGAAAAATCCACCAGTAATATTTCTTTTTAATTGATATATAATTCAAATACTATAAAATCCACCATTAAAAGTGTACAGTTTAGTGGTTTTTAGCAGAGTCACGAGGTTGTGCAACCACCACACTGTCCAATTCTGGAGCATTTTTACCTCCCAGAAAGAAACCCCATACCTACTAGCAGTTAATTCCAATTTCCCTTCCCTCTAGCCTCTGATTTGTTTCTTGTTTCTACATATTTGTCTAGTCTGAATAATTCATAGAGAATATGTCATATAATTTACGGCCTTTCGTGTTTCTCACTTAACATACTGTTTTCAAAGATGATGCATATGTAACATGCATTAGAACTTCATTTCCTTTTATTGCTGAATAATATTCCATTGTGATAGAATCAATGTGCTATATCACATTTCGTTGATTACCAATCAGTGTTGCCTTAGCACCGTTTATGGGCAAGATGGTTTTCTGGACTGCCCAGGAGATGAGTTCTCCAATAGTGCAGGGAATCAAGAAGGGGGTGGGGAAAATAGCATCTGGCACAAATGCAGAATGAATGAATGAACCAATGAATTAATTAATGAGTTTACACACACAGTAAATGACAGTCAGCTTGCAGCAGCCAGCTGGAGATGGGTGGTGTTATCCAAGTTCAAGACCAGCAGTGACCATCACTCAGCTGAGTGCTGGGTCCTTAACTGCAAGTTGTGTCTGGGTCCTGGGGTCCCAGAGATGAATCAAACATGACCCACCCTGCAGAATGCACAGATGAGGAAAATCCCAGCCCCAGAGATTGCATAATGCAGGGTGATGGTGGAGGGAGAGGGCTAGCGGTGGGAAACGGGGAGGGGCCTTCCAGCTCAGGGTCAGTAAAGATGGAGGAGGAGGTAGCATCGGAGCTGGGCTTGGGGAGGACGGAAGCGGGCGATCGACACAGGAGTAGTTCAAAGCCGGCATTGGAAATGTCTGAGATGCGCCCCGATGAGCTCTTCCGTAGGTCAGCAGTTCTGTCTGCACAACTGAATCACCTGGAGGTTTAGCAAACGACCCAAGTCTGGGCCCCATCCCTAGAGATTCTGTTTCAGTTGATTCAGGGTGAGCCCAGGCAGCAGTACTTATTACAAGTGATGCTAATGAGAAGCCAGAGCTAAGAACCACTGACTTGGAGGATTCCGGGAGACACGGTGGTCAGTGTGGGGTTGGGGGTGGACTGGAGACAGGATGACCACACCGTTTGTTGTCCAAACTGGGCCCTTTTTGCACAAGAGCAGGGACAATTAATAAGTATCCCAGGACAAGTAAACTAGACTACCCCAGACAAATTGCGCTGTCTGGTCACCCTGACCCCAGAAGACCTTGAATGCAGGTGATGGGGTTTGAACTTCACTTCATCACAAGTGGGGGTCATTGAAGCTTCTGCAACAGAACACTGACACCTAAGAAAACGGTGCCTTGAGAAGAGTAAGGGGTCAGAAGCGTGGGTAGGTTGAAGGGAAGAAGCTGGAGGCAGGAAGACAGAGGACCCTGGGGAGGACTGAACTGGGGAAATGAGGCGGATGAAGAGTGAGGAGAAGCTCTCTCCAAGACCACGTCAAGCAAGGCTTCACTTAAATAAACTGGCACACTCACAGGACAGAGGCTGCTTTGAGAGCCGTGCATTGCCCCTTCTCATTGCTTCTGGGTCCTGCATAGTGCTGTAGCAGCTGTGATTGAGAAGTGGGTGTGGGGTGGACAGTGGGAGTTTCCCGCCTCTTGCCAGAGGTCCCTTGGGACTTCGTTGTTTCCTCTGCTCCTTTGTGAACTTCCCTAGCTCTGCAAGGTCTAGGCCGTTCCCCCGAGAGTCCCTACCCCCTTGAGGAGGCCCAGTCCTCCCTCTCACTCCTTCTCCAGCCTCCCAAGCAGTGGGTGAAGCTGCTGTCTGGGCTTTCCCTCTCCCTTCGTCACCTGCCTCTCGGGCTCCTCAGGGGAGACGGAGATCTGTCTCACCCAGCCCGAGGCCAGGGAGAGGCCGGGGCTGGTTCTGGGCTGAGGGCCTGGGCCAGCCTCTGTGCAGGTGCCCCCCAGGTCTTTGCCCTCCTGTGCCCTGCCCCCGAAAGCAGAAAGTACTGACCCCAGCGCCAGAGTTGGGGGAGGAAAGTCCAGACTCTCCTCTTCCCCAACGCTGGTGGTGCTCCCTAGCAGAATGCAGTGGGGAGCAGAGGGGAACCCTAAGGCCAACCACGTGGTCCACAGCGGGGGTGGGATGTTGGGAAGCGCGAGGAAGCAGGAACAAGCAGTTCCCAGGCACAACGGCCCCCTTCATTTTCCTCCTCTCAACCTGGCCAAATACAAATCGAGTCGCCTGAGACCCGCAGCGTGCAGACGCCCGCCTGCGTGCCCACGCCCCGGAGGGGTCACTGCACGAAGGGACACCCAGGCAAGGACACACCGCCCATCCTGGCCAGTGGGGACACAGTGTCACTGCTTCTGGCCTGGACACAAAGGCCTTCCTGGGGCCTGCAGGGTGACCCGGCTGTCCGGGAGCCAAGCAGGTAGCTGTCCCCACGGCCTGAGTCACCGGGTCTGGGGGCCGGGGCCAGCAGGTGGCTTCTGGGGCTCGTTCCTGACTGGGAGGAAACTGTGTGGTGACAGTCTTCAGTTCTGGGGGCTGGCGCTTGCGTCTGAAGGCCTGAGCGGCAATCTCCGCGTGCTTATCTGGGAAACGGGTGCCAGCTGGTGGGGGAGAACTTAACTTTCTTTTTAATGGAGTTGCTATGGGCTCCGTATCCAGACCACTGGGTAAGAACTGGCCTTCTTTGGGGAGGTGTCCCTCGAGGCCCCCGCCCCCACCCCTTTGGTCAGGCCCTGGTCAGGCTAGTGGGCCTTGAGGGAACAGGTCCCCAGGGACCTGACAGACACAGGCCCCTGGAAGTGCCACACGGAGGAGCAGGAACCAACGTGCCTGGGGCCGAGGGGTAACCACGACGGAGGATGAGGACAAAGACGTCCGCGTGGAAGATGGAGCTAGTCAGATTTAGCTTGGGACAAAGAACTCGCCATGGGAGAGGCCCACAGGCGCCCAGGAGATGGCACCAGGCAGAAAGTGGGGTGGCTCAGAGTGGTCACTGGCTGAAACACAGGGCCTGATGTTTCAGGGCCCGAGTGTGGCTCGGGGGAGCTGCACCCCTAGACTCAGCCGCCTATCACAGCCGTGCTCTGCTGGGACGCGGCTCGGGCCGCGCAGGAGCCTCTGTGCCCCGGCGGGGGAGGGGCGGCCCCGGGGCAGGAGGGGTTCCAGCCCACCCCACAAGACCAGCGTCCACTGAGACACCCCAGCGCTGTGCCAGAGCCACGGGGTCGCTGGCTGTTCTGGTTTCTCCCCGGCCGCCATTGGCGACCGGATTGACTTCAAGGGCAGGATATGCCTCAAGTTCCTGGGGCGGCAGTGTGAAATGAGGTTTCTGGTTCATACTGGCAAATGATGCTGAAATGGTTATTGAGTAAACCGGAGTGACTGAATTTTGTTGGCCCAAACTGGTGATGGGTGTTTGCTTAGAAGAGAGTCCAGAAAGTCACGCGACAAAGGCATCTGTCTTGGCCGGGTAGATAGCAGGTGGAGCCATCTTTTTCTTTGCATTGATCTGTATTTTTCCCTTTTTTCTACACTGATCCTGTCACTGTGTTAGGAAAGGCACTTTTCTTAGAAAAAGAAAAATCGGTATCTAGAAGCCCCAAGGAAAGGTTGAATGGTGTCTTCTTTCATCATCCAGAGGTAGAGAAGAATACATTTTGTTTTGGATATTTAATTTTTCTTTCAGAGTATCATCTTGAGGTTGTACATGTCCCCTTAGCTCACATTCTGCAATGAAACCTGAGAAATGCTGGTTTTGTTCTGGTGGGCCATGAAGACTGGTGAATATTAGGGTTCATACTAGCAAAGATAAAAGGAGGACAGATACTGGGGACAAATAGTCTTTGCCAAGACTTTTCCCTTTTCATCACCGAAATGTCTACGCAAACTCTTCTTTCTTTTTCTCTGCCATCAACCCTAAGTCCCCTTTGGTCCCTTTCCCTCCCCCACTTAACCTCAGAGCTCCCCTTCATTTATTAATGTCTGCTTGCTTTTATAAGTAGTGTATTTAGCCAAATTATCTGCTAAGTAAACATCTAATATTTGTTGTTCTGAATTGCATTACTATATGTGATTCCTTCAAATGCCTTCCATTTTGTTGTAAATGGCAACTGATTTTTTTTTATTGAAGTGACATTGGTCTGAGATTGCGTTTTCTCCCACACCTACCACCAACCACTGGCCCCTTTTATGCATTCTCTTCCCACCCCTTCCCCCGAGGGTAACCACATTCTATGTAGTCAGATTTTGCTTAATCCCAAGCAGTTAAAATAAAAAAAGTTAGGTACCTAACTGGTGTGTGTTCAATTTTCTGGGGAAAAAAAACCACAATAACTAGCAGCATCAACAGAGCAGAATTGGGGCCACGAGGAGCTGGGAGGAGGTTTCCAGGTGGGGCTGGCGGGGAGGGGGCGAGGTTTCCCTCTTCTGAGGGCTGCTGGGGCAGAGGGAGCCCTGGGTCCTAAGAGGCAGAAGCTCCGCTCAGGCAAGCCATATAAGGCAGGCCTTTCCAGCTCATCACAAATGGGTGTCTTAGGAGATGTTGTAACAAAATGACCTCAAACTTCAACTGACAAAGATGTTTTGTCTGCCTGTTATTATGTCATTGTAAACACGACCGGAGAGTCAGCCAGGATGGACTGGGAGAGGAGAGGTGAGGCAACCGATCTCGCCAAAAGGCTCTAAGGACAGAAGGTAATTAGGGCACATGTGACGGCACCAGGCATGGCCAATTTGGGGTGGGGTGGGGTTCTGTGTCTACCTGAAGAAACAGTGGAGGTGCAGATGGTGTAAACATGGGCAAGGCAGGGAAGTTCTAGCTCAGAACCAGAGGAACCTTGGAGAGAGTCCCTTGTACCTGCCAATGAGACACTTGAGCACTGGTTCATGGAAGGCACTTGGGCAGATTTTAAAAAAGGTGCAAGCTGGTGGGTGCTGCCTTGCACTGGGGACATGGGGGAGTGGAAAGTGAGCTGGATTTTATCCTTCTGTTGGCTCCTTTGGCCCGCTGCCTTTGTTCAGTCAACAACCTGTGCACATGTACCTGGAGGCCTTAGGTGGCTGCAGTATGCTAATGGCTGGATGTCCACAGATGACCTCAGCTAGCACTGGGGCTGCAGGAGCAGGATCTGGCATCCCAGTGAAGAGACCAGCTCTGGGCATGACCTGGGAACAGATCCCAGTGGAGTGGGCCAACGTCCAGGTCAGAATTCTGAGCCTGTGGTAAGCTGGTGCGTCAGGCAGGGAAACTGAGTCAGAGTCCTATTTGTTTTTTGTTTTTTTGAAGATTATTTATTTATGCATGTAAGAACTGGGGTGAGGGCCAGAGGTGTGGCCAGAGGACTCACCAGAGACAGAGTGAGGAGCAGAACAGGCGGATCTACTGAAATACACTGCTGAGGGGAGCAGTGTGCGAGGCAGGAGAGGTCTGCTGCACCATGTGGGAAGCTCCCTGGCTGGGGATCGAACTCGTGCTGCGGTGGTTGCCGATACCTTCATAGTGCTGAGACTTAATCCATTGTGCCCCAGCGGCACCCAGAGTCCTATTTGAAAGGGCAGGCAACAATGCAGGCAAATGGCTGGGGCTTCTGCCTTTGGGCCACCCAGCCACATGCGACTCATTCCAGACCCCTCTGGAATGCTCTGCCTGCAGAAGTCCTGCCTCACTTGGCTGGGAGGGAATCACAGAGAGGGCTAGCCGAGGGGAAGCAGCAGCGAGCCTCACTGGGGTCAGTACTGGCAGGTATGAGATACTGACACTTTGGCTATTCTTTGTGGCAGTGTTTACAAACCTGAGCATGCATTAGAATCATCTGGAGGGCTTACTGGGCTGCTTCAGTGGGCCTGGGGTAGAGGTGGAGGTTTTGTACCTTATGCTTCTAACACATTCTCGCAGGTGAGGCTGATGCCACTGGAACAACAGCACTTGGGAAACCGCCATCCCGGGGGTCCTTCCTCATGCCTACGAGCTCCGAGAGCGGGGACACCCTGGCTGACCTTGTCAGCTCCGTGACTTTGGAGGGTCCCCCATCTTCTCCAGGCCTTTACGGGGCTGTGTCTCGATCTCCTCCTGGCAGGATTTGCTCCTGCCCACTATTCCCGATTTTCTCTGAAGCCACAGACTGTTCTGAGGAAGAACAGTCCACTCCCACCTGGGCAATGGGAGGGCCTGGGATGGTCCTTCCATCTTCTGCTGCTCCTGGCACAGCAGTGTCTGGAGGCCAGTCCCGGCTCCCTGGGCAAGCCAAGGGGCCACGAGCTTAGTGACTGGCAGGGCAGGCCTGACACTTGGATGAGCCCGAAACCAGCCCCTCTAGGGCAGGGCCGAGTCCTAAGTGCCTCACAGCCTGTGAGTCAGAAAACACCCCTGGCCCTTGGGGGGCTCCTTTACCCCAGAACCGCCCCAAGATCCTTTCCAGCACTTAGGGTTCTTGCTCTGAGGAGGAAGATGGAGCAGAGGAAAGAGATTCACCAGGGTTTGCTGGGAAGGGGTGGGTGTGAAGGTGACATCAGCGGGGTGCACTCGGCCTGGAGAGGCAGTGTGAGTCACTGGGCATGACGGGACCGGGATGCGGAGCCGGGGAGGCTTCCGTGGGGACCCGTGTGCTCACACCACTGCCAGCAGGCTGGGGCTGGCCATGGCTGCCGCTGGGGCCAGTGAGGCTGCCCTGGTGCCATTCACCCTCTGGCCCCAGAGGAGTGGCCCCGGGGACCAGCCTATGGTTCCAGTAGGATCTGCAAGGGCGCTGGGATCTGAGCCCCATAAGCACTTCTGGGAGTGGCCACGGCCCTGTGGGGGCCCTGTGGGAGGTCTCTGTAATCAGCCCCTGCTGCCGAACTCCTGTGCTCGAAGCTGCTCAGCCCCCTTGAGGCTCCGGCTCCGGCTCAGCTCTGGGGCCGCCTGTCAAGCAGGAGACCCTGCTCCTCTGCTGGCCTCTTAGCGCCTCCACGGCGGGCAAGGACTCCTCAGCAGCCACTTGCCCAGCTTAGCCGGGCACAGTGTGGGCACTCAGTGGGAACCCACAGAGAGACCTTTGCAATGTCGTCCAAAGGCTACCGGGAAAGAGAGGGGTGGAGGCTGAGGGGCTGACCCCCAGCCCCTCCCCAGCCCCTCCCAGTTCCTTCCCTCCTGCTGGCTTTTGCTGAGCCCCTGGGTGCTTTAGGATGCCGCCACCGGGCTGAGACGGGCAGGCCACATCCGGGTGAGAGGGCCTCAGCTCTCAGCCGGCTCCAGCAGCTCCGAAGCCTGGCAGCCCCGAGGCCCGTGGCTTCTGCTCCAAGAGAAGGCCCCGCTCACGGCTGACGGGCCTGTTGCGGTGTCAGCCCTGCCTCGGGCTGGCTGGGGCCTCTTGTGCAAGCGTCTCTTGTGCAGTGTCGACTCGCTCATCTGTCTAGTAGCAAGAGTTCTTTGATACTTAAATTTTTTATGGAGGTGATGTTGGGTCACAACACTGTACATGATTTAGGGGTGTCGGTTCACACCTACTCTGCCCACCACCAAAGCACCCACAGTCTTCACCACAGTCCATCGCCCCCCCCTTTGCTGTCCCTCCCCCTCCCCCCTGCAGCCTCAGTTCTGCACCTGGAATCCAAGGGTTCGTTTGGGTCTGATTTTGTCTGTGTCTTTGTTTCTTAATAATCCACATATGATGGAATCACCCCCCGTTTGTCTTTCTTCTCTTTCTTCTCCTGATTTCTTTCTTAGGAACAGTTCCTGCGTGGGCACTGGGTGGGTGCGGACCCAACACTACGTGTTGGGGTGCAGGCATCTTGGGACCTTGGGAGAAGGTGGGGGTTATTGGGAGGGAGCCAGAGTGGAGGGGTGCCCCCAGCCCAGCTTAGGGGGCGTTGGGGGAGGCTGTTTCCCCTTTACAGGGCTTCTGGTCAGGTGGGAACTGATTTGAGAGGTTATCTGAGGGCACCGGAAATATCTGGAATCTATGGGAATGGGAAATTAGGTCAGAGGTCACCTCAAATTAAAAATTTAAAAGCCCTCTGTGTGAAGGGAATCAAAGGAGGTGAAGACATTTGCTCTTCCGGAGTCTCCTGAGACCAGATGTTAGTGGTTAAAATTCTTGTGGGGCCAGACTATGGGCAGAGAGCAGTCCTGGGGGATCGGGGGGCCGGAACTGCCCGGGGCGCTGCAGTGTGACTCCTCAGTCCCCTGCTGGAGGCGGATCCCAGAATTTACTGAGCAGAGCCCGGTGCTGTGAGGGGTTGGGGACTCTGGAGTCTGGGGCGCCCTGACCCCTCACTCTGAGCTGGCTGCTCCCTGCAATGAAAAGGATCCAGAATCCCGCTCTGGCCTGAGCCAGGACAGCTCGTTAGCCGCAGGTCCCACTCCTTCAGATTTATGATCAGGAGCCCCTCATCTGAGGGCCGAGGTCTTTTGATCTGGGTCCAGGGTTAGGGGCAGGGGATTCCTGGGTCTTAATTGGCATCAGCCAGGCTGATGTGGACCAGATCTCCATGCAGCCCGGGCATCCCAGCCTCCACTGCTGACGCTGTTGAGGGTAAGGGCCCTGGAGAGGGAGTGGGAAGTTGGCTCTAGGTGTCAGGCCTCAAGGGTATAAGAACCGGGAGGGAGAATCAACAACTCAAAGGGACCCTCCTCCCTGCAGCCCCTCTCTAGGCTGGATCCCAGACACAGGCTCCTGACTTCACACCCCCTCTGACTCGCCCCAGCCAGGTGTCATCCTTCCTGGAGGCAGCGGTCCTGGGCCTGGGCCTGAGCAGAGCACTGTGAGGGCACCAGGCGGGTCTAGCAGCAAAGGGAGCTGTGGACACAATGCGAAGTAACAGGTGAGAGCAGGTGCTTCGAAATCCTAGTCTGGCTAAGTCCAGGGTGTCCATTTGTGTGAGGGTTTTCATTACATTCTGGTCTTTTCTCTTGTTTTCTGACTGAAGGAAGAGGGAGATGGTGTATCTGTGGGATGCTTGGAGACAGTAGAAGGAAATAGGCATTAGAGAGAGGGAGTGAGAGAACCACAGCAGAGGAGAGAGAGAGAGCGAGAGAGAGAGAGATGAAGAGAAGGAAGGAGGGAAGGAAGGAAGGAAGGAAGGAAGGAAGGAAGGAAGGAAGGAAGGAAGGAAGGAAGGAAGGAAGGAAGGAAGGAAGGAAGGGAGAGGAAAAAAAGGAGGGAGGGAGGGAAAGAGGGAAGGAAGGCAGGGAAAAGGAGAGGTGCTGTAGAAAGACAGAAGTCGGTGACAATCTTGAATCCAGCTGTGTTGAAACCTCACTGAAAAGGCCAGGTCTATTCAGTTCTATGTCCCAATAAGTTCTCTTTAAGCTTAAAGCGGACTGAGCAGGCCTTTCCTGAATGGCATGGGTGACCCGCACGGTGAGTGGCGGCATTCATGAGTGTAGACATTCATTCTCAAGCCTGGTAGAGGTCCCCCTCTTACCACACTGGGCTTGCGAGAGAGGGCAGCAGGCAGGAGAGGAAATGCAGCCGCCAGGACAAAGCTGCCCGCTGGAGAGCTGGCCTGGATGAAGAGGCCACACTCCAAGCGCAGCTGCTGGAAGAGGCTGTCATTCCACAGCAGGGCAGGCTGCACCCCGGGACAGGGATGAAGTTGGCAGCTACAGGGGTGAGGAGGGCGGTCAGGCCTAGAAGAAGAAGCGCCACCTTGCTCTTGGGGAAGGCTCAGCTGCGGGGTAGAGGAAAGAGGGGTCCTTTGCTGATGGCCCATTTCAGCATGAGGCTTACCCACCCGTTAGGTCTTTGCTATGGGCCCCTTTCTCTCGCTGAGCGTCATTACTGTGTCATGCCCCCAGCTGGCCACTCGCCAGCTGATGGGTGTTTTTTCTCCCCAGTTTTAGGAGATGCAGGAAGGCAGGTGTGTGTCTCTCACTCTTTACTCACCTGCCCAAAGTGGGGGGAGGCCAGAGCCTGACCCCGTAGCACCTGGTGACCCAGGGATTGCAGGGGTCTGGGAACCTGAGGGGGTGTC